>JAQMCX010000003.1:8323150-8374385 GCA_029814765.1 Acanthurus leucopareius | reverse complement strand
CTCTTCTTAGAAACAGGCATACACCCATTTTTGTCTTTCCTTTAAGGCAAACATCTAACCCTTTTTTTTTTTTTTTTTTTTTTTGTGAACTCCCAACCATGACACTTAATTAACCACACACCAGTGGAGCTTAATCCCAAACCCATGTGCACTTATCCAATAGAAAGAACAAGTCTGATTGCCTTAATTGCCTTTGAGAAATGATTTTGTGTTGACAGGTGAGAAAATTCCAGCCTGAAATGGCACAATAGTAAAGCATAGATGGGTAGATGTCAGCCTATGAAACAAGCCTGGGGGTATCCTGAGATACCTAGTCAAGACTCACTTCCCCTTTTTTTTTAAAATTTTCCTGCAGCTACAACAGCGGAACCTGCGTCGATGGGGATAACTGGTACCGCTGCGAGTGCGCCTCAGGCTTCGCTGGTCCAGACTGCCGGATCAGTGAGTATTAACCCAGCCTCTCAACTCCTCCCTGATCCCAGTTTGAGCCGCAAGTTAGCATTGACCCGGGCCGCGGGACCATCACAGTCGCTCCAAATGGAGGGTCTAGCCGGCCAATTATCTGTGCATTGGGCTGCAGGCCAGGCCGAGCCATTTCGGTGTCACTCCACCAGGCCTTGCTGCTGTCCCCGGGGGAAACTGGCTTAGCAGGCCAACAGCTAATCAGCCATGCTCTCTGACACTGATTACACAGATTGTTTTCCCTCTTAAAGGCTTTCAGATGGCCACATTCTTTCCCATTGCAAACCCTTTGTTCTGCTAAGTCCAGCCTTTAGCTCCTGCATACCTGCTAATGATGCTGCCTTTAATAAAGCTGCATGGGGCAGAAACGGCCAGAGCTGATTCAAAGCATGTTTGCTTGTTTTTTTTAATGAACTGGTGTGTATGTGTCTGTACTGTTCAAATGACACATGACCTCAGTGAAGTTGGCCTGGGAATTAGATTTGTGTGCTGTCTGCCTGTGCTCAGTACTACTACAGTACCACAGCCATGTCTTACCTCTTCCTCTTCTCCTCTGTGACAGATATTAATGAGTGCCAGTCCTCTCCATGTGCCTTTGGCTCCACCTGTGTAGATGAGATCAACGGATACCGCTGCCTGTGTCCACCGGACAGGACCGGTCCTCACTGTCAAGAAGGTACAAGTCTCCACTGGATGATAAACAACAAACACACCTTCTGTGATATATGTCTAATACCGTGGTTGTATTTAACACAGTGACCAGAAAACCTTGCTCTGTCAACGGACACGTCACCCCTGATGGAGTCAAATGGGATGAAGACTGCAACACTTGCCACTGTTCCAATGGGAAAGTTGTGTGCACAAAGGTATGTTGGAGCTAACAGACCCTGCTTAAGCACAGCGACGTCAAGGTGAAACTTTTAATGGTTCTGTACAGCTGTGAAGGGAATGATGTCATTGTTTACTAATAGGAGAATAACCGTGCAGCAAATAGTTGCGGACTGAAAGGGTCCGTGGGTGGTTAAACTTCCCTGTCTTCAAAGATCTCAAGCTGGGCCATGTCGAGCCACAACAACACTCAGGAGGGTGGAGGGTGGAGGGTGGAGTTGGTTTGGGAGTGTCAAATTCCATGCAGAGATGATGAGGTTTGTTTTGAAAAGAAATCACAATGGCACTGTTAGAAAAAGGTGTCAGATGCCAGCTGAGAATCTCCCAAACGTTACACTCGATGAATATTGGCTGATATACAGTAGAGGCCCGGAGTGGTGCAATCGTTCTCATGCTCCTCTAACCACCAGATGAACAATGGTGCCTCACTGATACTGTTCCCCTCAGGAAGAAAATGCATCATAAGGTGAAAATGATCCGGGGCTGTAAGGTACAGGGTGCCGTGTTTAATGTAGTCTATTATGGGAACAAAATTATGTGGGGTTTACTGTGCTTTTGCTAACAGTGGCTTGTGTGTTTCATGTGGATTACAGAAGCATATGCCTTGACGTGCAATGCAGAGATAATCCATACAGAGCCACTATTATCCTTGGCTGGGAAAACCAGAGCCATTGATTCGATTTTTCTAATCTGTTTACAGTCCTGTTGAGGGCTGGTGTTTAGTGCTACAGGCACTTTTCAGTTGGTACTATAAATCTGTGAACATATTTGATGCCAGATTTTGGCATTTGATAAATTCCTTATCCTTTTTACGTATTTTTTTTCTCACCCACTGATTTTTAAATTTAATTTCTTTACTTTTAAACTACTTTATCAAGGCTAAGTTGTTGTGTAGCTGCGTCTACTTAGAAAAATGTAACAATTATGAACTTTGGCTTGTTTTGTTTTACATAAACTTGTGTATTTTTCAAAAAAAGATATCAACACAACAGGGTACAGCCATACTAGTGATCTGTGAGAATGGTGGTGCTTTGAGTTAAATACCAAAAATAGCATGCATTAGCATAACATGCTCACACTGTAGCAAGTTATTTTTGCACTAATTTTTTTATAAAACAAAGCATGGGATTAATTAAATCTAACCTGTTGGCGCTGCTAGTCAGGAGATCATTATAAGGTCAATATGATTTCTCTTGTGTGCAAACAAACCATGCATTTGGTGCCAAAGTCATTACTTTTGATATATTTTTAATTTCCTCCTGTGCTATGGACATGATTCATGATTTTCTAAACAAGACTAATAGCCTACAGCCAGGCGAGTAACTCTGAGAGGCTGCACAGTAATGCTTAAAGCTAAATGCTAATGGGTCAACAATGGCTGTTCTTTAATGTTGAAATTTAGCAGGTTTTCTATATTTATGTGTGTTATTATGCCAGCACTGAAGTACAGTTTAAGCTGATGGGAATGTCATTAGTTTTACAGGTTATTTGGTCATTAAGTAAAATGACCCACCAAATAAAAAGTCAGGGGATCTCCAATATTATTAAAATTCATCCTAAGGGGGGAATAAACTTCTGTCATGGTAACCTAAACCAAATGGTTGTGCTTGTTTATTTAAAGAAAAAGTCTCAAAGCTGTTCCCTCTGCCGTGTTCTCCTCTCCAGATGTGGTGTGGTCCCCAGTCATGCCTCCTGGGTGTCAAAGGTCGAGGCGGGTGTCCTTCAGGCCAGAGCTGCATCCCCATCAGGGAGGGCCACTGCTTTGTGAAGCCCTGCCTCGGCCTCGGCGAGTGCTGGCGCTCTAACCCTCCCCCGCCTCCCACCAAATGCCACCCCAGCTCCAGTTACCAGGACAACAGCTGCGCCAACATCACCTTCACCTTCAACAAGGAGACCATGCGTCCAGTGAGTTACCTAGGCACCGGAGAGGGAGAGCTCGAAATAAAGGCTTTTGGGCTCATATTTCATGCTTCTCCTCCACCTCCACTCTCGTATGAATAGGAGCAGCAAACTGTGAAAGATCAGGTTTTCAGAAGTGCTCCACCATCCCTCCTGGACAAAAGGATTTCTAGTTTAAGACTCCTGAACAATTCAGACATGTATCTAAATGTTGTCCAGGAAGGAAAAATACAGGGATATTTCTCTCCCTGCTCTTTCTTGATTGCATCCAAGTTTTGTGCTCTAGAGAATCAGGCCTTCACGACTTTGCAACTTTTGCCAATCCCCCCTTAACCCAACCGCACAGCAAGATTAATTTCAGGTTCGTATGGATTTAAGCTGTACAGGACCACTGGCGACTCTGTCACCACATGGAATTATCACTCGCCAGCTCCCTAACAAGCATGACAGCAGATAGTGACAGGCGTATGAGCCTGTGGTCTTTTACTCTTAAATGAGGTGGATCCCAACCAGCTAGCATCTAGAACCTAGTGCCAGTGCAGGCCTTGTAATGCATTAACATTTGTTTCATTTCTGCTTCTTCTCCGTGTCCAGGGCTTGACTGTGGAGGATGTGTGTAAGCAGCTGAGGCGCTTGTACGTAGTGAAGAATTTCTCCTTGGAGCACTCTGTGTCTATAACCTGTGACCCCTCATTCTCAGCCAGCAACGAGATCCACGTCTGCATCGTAAGTTCCTCCTCCCACTCGCAGTCTGCCATATGTTTGTCTGGCTCTATTAATGCATGCTCAAAAAAAAAAAAAAAAACCCTCCCCTTTGATTAACGGTCTGCAGCATGCATTCCTAGCAGCATTAAGAAATGCTCTAATGGGATGGATGGATGTGGTGGATTTAGGTTTGGTTGCTTTGTGTCAGCCGTCGACAGCAGGCGAACGCTGATCTATGGCAGACAACTAAAACCTAAACCAGCTGATTTTAAACCTCGCTGTCTTTCTTGTCTCTTCCAGTCTACTGAGGACCACCGCTTGGACCGGAGCCCCATTAAAGAGATCACAGACAGGATAATTGACCTGGTTAGCAAACGCAACGGGAACAACACCATCATCACCGCTATCGTGGAGGCGCGCGTTCCAAGCCCCAGCAAAACCGGTAAGGAGCTCCAAACTCTGCTCGCCATCTGTGAACTTTTCCTTGCTCGCATTTGATTGTCTGGAGTTGTGTGGGAGAATTTTCTTTTGAAATTTTTTGTTTTGCTTTTTGGAAAAGACCCCGGGTAGATAGAGCCAAGCTTTGAATATTACAGCAATGCGAGCACCGAAGAAAAATGTGCACATGTGAAAAATGAATCGCTGACCTCCCACATAACTTGGGCTGCTTAGGTCTGCTGTCTCATGGCAGTTGCAATGGAGCATTAAAAGAATGTAGCCAACATTTCGATAGAAAGAACAAAACTACTTGCCCACGTGGCTCTAGATGGGCTCATAGTGTGACTGGCCAGACTCACGCATGTGTCCACCATTCATCAACACAGTGACAGCAGACTGCCGCCACAGCCAAATAGAGGCAGCCGCCTCCTCTGTTGAGGGCTCAGAGGTCAGGTAGCTGAGGCAAAAGCATGCTAATGATTGAGAAACCTTGTAGTGTTACAGGACAACAGCTTGTGTGTTGTTAAACGAGGACTTGATGCTTCTACATGTGCAGCATCTCTTTGACCTGTGATTGATCTCTTTTCTGCCATCAGACTACCTAGTGCCACTCCTCAGCTCCATCTTCATCGTTATCTGGGTCCTCGTGCTGGTCTTCATTTTGCTGTGGTGCATGCGCCGCCGGCGGAAACAGAGCAACCACAACGGGACCTCGGCCGCCGGCTCCGAGGACAACACGACCAACAACGTGCGGGAGCAGCTCAACCAGATCAAGAACCCTATAGAGAAGCGCGTAGGCCTCACGGTGGCCATCAAAGACTATGAAAACAAGAACTCCATCATTGCCAAAATAAGGACAAATCATCCCGAGGGGGATGAGGACGACAAGGAGAGGCACTTACAGAAGGGCCGCTTTGCCAAACAGCCAGCATACACACTGGTGGAGAGGGACGAGAAGACACCCATCTCCAATCCCAACTCCACATCCAAAAATCCTAATTGGACTAATAAACAGGACAACAGAGACTTGGAGACAGCAAACAGCATAAACAGGATGGACTACATCGTATAGCAGACAGCTGTGTTGCTGTGCAACCAAGCCTTATGCCTTCACACCCCGGTGGTGGGTGAAACAGGGGAGCTTTGGCATGTGTAGTTAGTAAACTGTCGTGTCAGTCGTGACCCCACAGTATTTTCAGATATTCCCCGTGTTAATTTAAGTTTTGACAAGCTGGCTTACACTGGCAGTGACAGTTGCTTTGGTTGGCTGGAAACACAAGGCACTGGTATACATTTCACTGTAGAACTAGTTGCAAACGTGTCCTCCACTGCATTTCAGTTCCCTTTTTTTTTTTTAAATTTTATATTTTTTCATTAAATGGACACACGAAAGGGGCTCCTGGTGTAATTGTTGTACAAGGACTAAAACTACCCGACGTGTTCAACACTAGAGCTAATTACTTTTTATTAGTGTTTGAATTCTTTCTAGTTCCGTTTGGAGAAAGTGCCTTTTTTCAGCTTTAGACTTAAGCAACTGTCAAATGAGTAAAAAAAAAAAGATCAACTTTATTATTTATTTTTATTTTGGGTGGGGCGGGGCGGGGTGGGTAGGGGGTGGCCGGGGAGGGGGTGGGAAGGGTTCAATGTCAGCAGTTGCTGCCAATATGAAGAATTTATGTGTCAATTTAGAACCTGTAGATATGTACATTTTTTTATTAATCATTGTGTATATTTGATTTATTAACTTAATAATCAAGAGCCTTAAGATATCATTCCTTTTTATTTATATGTTCTGTCTAGTTTGAAGGTTTTGATAGCTGTGGAAGCCTACCGTTTCTTTCAATGACTTAATTTTTTTTTTCAACGCATTCTATAAAGCCAAATTTCAAAGAAGACAAAGGATGGGCACTTTTTGCCTGAAAGAAATACTTTTCCTTTTGTTTTTATTTTTTTTCCACACATTTGACATTTCATGATTTGTTGCCAGGACCTTGATTGAAGGCAAGTGAGGTAAGGACAACAAAAGTTCCCAGCTGCTGCAAGGGACAGACATGGTGGCAGACATATTGCTTGCCATCAATGGATTTATACTTAAGGGAACAAAAAAAAAAATCCTTCAGCAGCTTCAGTTCAACCCGTTCAAACATTTCAAAAGTTGTCAAATTCACCAGCTTATGAGGCAGGTCACATCAATACGACACGCCAGGATTCCCATCTGCTTTAGTCAGCTAATATCATAAGCTAGACAATGAGTACTTGAACAGTAGGGGGCAATGGGAACACTGTAGAATCTGATCAAATACACTGCCTTGCTCGGCAAGAATCTGCTTTGTTTCTGTGCACATTTGTTTCTTTACAAAAAAAAAAAATGAGGCTCTTAAAGACAAACATGTTTTATCTCATTTGTTAACCCTTTGAGATCATGGCAACATTTTGTCCTATTTTTGACTTTGTGTTATGAACTTGAGAATTATGTGTTGATCTGGCAATATATTTTTGAAAGTCATATTTATTAAATATTTTGTATGAAAAGAGAATAAAAGTTGTCTTTGTTCTGGAGAGCGAGTGAAGAGTCAGTCTGTGATGCATCAAGCCAAACATGTCCGACCATTTGAAAGGTTTCTCATGCAGCCAGCGTGGGAACCGCTGCTGGAGCGACATCATAGATTTCGAGCAGGATCTCTGTCCAAATGTGTTTACAGATAATTACGTTGTAAGCAAGCCATCCTCGTATTAAGCCAATCCTGCGGACAAAAATACCCTCGCTCCTCATGATCCACACACAACGTTGGCCCTGTTGGTCTGGTTTAAGCGGCATGCTCAACAAACCTTTCTAACTAGACCTGAGACGCCTTGGTTGTAAAGATGAAGTGATTTTAAGACTTAACTCCTCTACAGAATCTGTTTAAAAGGATTAAAGTCGAGACAAGAGCTTAGCAGTACCCTTTAAGATTTACCTTAAACATATTAGTACTTAAAACAGTTGGGACAGTTTCACTAATCCAACATATTGTCTCTGTCTTGATAAGAACTGAACTGGTTTCTACTTGTCATCTCATGTTACACCCTCTAACGCCGACAGCCAATAGAAACAAGGATGCATTGTTTCTTTAACATCACTTTTTGGACAGACTTTCATTGTCAAGTTGGACTGTGTAAGCCAAACAATATGCAGAGGTTTTAAATGTTATTTCATGCTGGCTACCTCCCAAAAATGATCAGCCTATTTGCATATTTTTTTTAAAAAAAGTCTTGTTTTTTTTTTCTTCATATGGTAAAAACAAATTTATTCATGTAATAAAATGTCTTTCCAGCAACGTTGAAATATGTAATGTACTCAGGCAGCATCATGTTATAATGTGAAACATCTTAGGTTTTTACATGAGGCTATGAGTGACTGTTGGCTGCCTGTCTAGACTCTGTGTGTGTGCAAAACAGTGAGCAGAGATCTACATGTTTTTTCGTGCTGCCTGCTCCCTGATAATTATCAGCCCATTTGTGTATTTCCGCAAAGATTCAGAGGGATTTTTTCTTCAGGGAAAAACAAATTTATTCGTACCGTAAAACAGCTTTCCAACAAAACCGATAGATTTAAACAAGTTATGCATTTAGGGCAACATCATGTTATGTGGAACACCTTGGGCTTTACATAGGGGTGTCAGTGACTGTGGTTCCCTGGTTGCCACATCGTCTCTTCTGGTCAGGGCCAATTGAGTGATATGAACAGCCCTGTCAAGGATGACAGCAGCTATGTCTTAACCTGTGATTCTGTGGGCATTCTGCTCTTCCAAAATAAAACCACTGATAGTCAGAAACAGCTCATACACCCACAAATATCTGGTTCAAGTTCAATGTAAGACCTGCATAACCCCCTCTGAATATTAAGACACATTTCAGGTGCTTAGCAACTACATACAGAGTAGATTGTATATGAATGAAATCTAACTTCAACAGTACATTTTTGAGAATGGGGTGATGAAATAAATATGGAAGCGGCAATCAATCACACCAGAGCTTCAGCGGGGGAACTGGACAGTTTTCAGACACGTAGGAGCCAGTGTTTCAGACTGAGAGCCATGACGTACTGCCTGGCTCCTGCCTGTCTGAAATCCTCAATCTTTAACACAAAACCAAATCTTAACTCCAATTAAAGGTTTTTGACTTTAATTTGCGAGCCTCTCTTGACCACCAGTACTTATGGGTGGAGGCAAAGTCTGTTTCAAGTATTTGACAAAGTGAATTTCAAATGCTCATGTATCAATAGCCTTAATAAGGTCAGTAAATGATTTGTTTGTGTGCACTGTCTGTGCAGCACATGTGAGAGAGACTCTAGTCAAATTTTGACACAAGTACAAAATGGCTGTCAGCTGAGGAGACAGCGTGGGTTAAACATGTATCCTGACACAATATCATCTCTATCTCTGTGGCGTCAAGCCTCTTCGCTGGAGCTTGTCTCTCCCTCTCAGGACCTCTTCAGTCGTCGTAATCTGGAGGTTCTGGGCACATTTTTACTCCCCTCCTCTTCGAGTGTGGATCTGGAACTAATAGAGGAGCCTGAGGATGCAGGCTTGACAGATAGGCCCCTCAGACTTGCGGCCAGCCTGTTTTGGTTTGTCTGTGCCGTGTTATTGCTTGTGAGGGGGAGCCTCTGGGCCCGTTTCCCTAGAGTAAGCAGCTCTACTTCCAGTGTGGTTTTCTTGCTCTCAGAGACTGGGAAAGCCTTAGACTCTGCCTTGGCTTCGACTGGAGGAAGGGGCGGCAGAGGAGGAAGGTCATGCTTGGATGTTTGTGTGGAGCACTCGGTGGAGTGAGTTTGCACTGTGGCTGGAGGTCTTCCAAGGCACGTCCTCTTGGCTCTCTGTGGGTGAGGGTCTTCCTCGACATCACTCGGTTTGCACCTTTTGCTCTTGCTGGTCTCCTGACTGATTCCATCCTCTGCTGAGGCCCCATTTGTACTGACGCTGCCCGGAGGACTATTCTCAATCTGCTGCTCCTGGGTCAGGCCCTGCTTTCGAGGACTCACAGTCTGAGCCAAAGCGTCATTTAAGGCACTTGGGAAAGGCACCTTGTGGTCTGCCTCTGGGAGGTCCCTCTGTCCAAAGTTGGGCTCAGTCTCTTTTGAGCTTGATTCTGACTTCCCAGCTCCAAGTTCCCCTGAATGGTTCTTGGGACAATCTCTCTGATCAATCTGCTGCTGCTTTGTACTGGAACCACTGCACTCTCGCTGGACACTGGCTTGTTTGGCTCTGAAAAAGTTTAAAGGATATGAAGAGATACTTGAGTGTCCTCTCTGACTCGTGGGATTGGAAAGTTCTACATTAGATCATAACTTACATCTTTTGAAGCGCTGTCTTCTTTGTTTTTGTAGGGCTGTTTAAAGGCTCTTGGGTTTCTCCCACTCTGGAAAAATATTCCGATCTGCTTTGTTCGCACAGCTCAGTCTAGAGAGGACAAACAGAATCGGTGTAAACAAAAAATATTATTCCTGACATCCCCTGGAAAGGCTTGGCTCTACAGCACAATGCTGTCATCATCTGGCATTGTAGGAAATTAAAACACTCACTAGACTGTTGTAAAAATGATAATACAATGAATACAATTAACGGCAGAATAATCTAATGAGACAAATCTTTAAATCAGTTCATATATAGGTCACCCTCTTATTCTCCTGAATTCAAAACAGTGTTGCGGCCTCACAATTTACACTATGATACAGGGCAAGAGGAATGCTTACAATGATGCCTTTAGAGACACCTAGTAACACCCCACCTGGCACAAAGACTTAGTACCCCATTAGTAATGTCCACAGAAACCACTTCAAAGGCTTCAGAAAATAATCAACAGCTTGTCATAGTGTGACGTGTGTTTCATGGTCTCAGCTGTCCAAGGTTTGTAGGGATGCTTGCGGCTTAAGGCAGGATTACTGAACTGTGAAACCATGTTGACAAAAGCAATTAAAGAAGATCATTAATCAGTAATTAGGTGGAAGAAAAATACTACCAAGTTACGTATATGTGTTAAAATCCAAAAAGAGAGTGGGAAGCATGTTAGAGGTCAGAAGATAAAACCCTGACGGTCAGGATGCTGTGAAAAAGGTTAATAAAAACAGAATGTCATCATTTGCAAACAATCAGACATATTTACAGACAACAGATTTACAGTTTTCCAGAGCCTAGGTAGTAATATTCTTTACACAATCATGTGTTGTATTAAGTGGTGAGCCTCAACTCATCCTTGTTTGTGACCAACTTAGTCTTTTGATAATGCTATCATCAGGAGTTTATCACCTGTTACCAATGTACCTGTTTACATGTGGAAGCTGCAAACAGGTGGGGTTTTTTGGAGCGTTCCAAGACTTTCCCTGTTTTTTGTTGTTCCTGTCCCAACTTGTTCAAAATGTGTTGCTGACATCAGATTCCAAATAAGCATCTATTTACAAAAATCAATGAAGCTGAATACATGAAGCATTAAACATAACAAGCTGCTCCTTCATGTCAAATTCTTTACTGCAAATGCTACATTCTTACAGAAATACCAAATTCACACACTAAGAGGACTTTCTTAGGTGCAACACTGAATAAGCTAAAATTTGGCCTCACCAACATGTGTCCTCAACAGCCACTAATTAAGGTTTAAAAACATGTCTATTTCTTGGCTGATCCTTAACAGACTCTGGATTTATGAGAGAACAAGAGATTCTGGTGGTAAATTGAGCAGAACTTAGCAGTCAAGAGCCTGTTAATTCATTGTGAGTTATTTGCATCCGAAAAGGCAGTGGAAAAATATCAGGATAGTTCTGGTTTACAGAGTAAGCTGAAATATACTTGTTTAACCAGCAGAGGCAGCATTCGGGTAAGGAGAAAAATTAAGAGATTAAGATAAGGGGAGTTTTAATGTGTGCACCAAGTTTACACTGTTCCATCCAAATCGATGTTGAGCGATTTCACCTATAAGTAAAAAAATTGACCGACCAGTTGGCGATGCTAAATGGAAGACCAGGAATTTACTTAAATCATTATGATTCATCCCTTGGTCACCATGAATTTCTGCAGCAAGTCTCAAGGCCATCAAGTCATATTGTTGAGATACTTCAGTCTGAACCAACATGGTGGACTGACTGACGGACCTTTGCCACCATTAGCATGGCTTGAAAGAAACCTATAGACTTCTGTAGTGGAAAATACAACCAGACAGAAGTTAAATTTTCTAAAATATGAAGTTGTGTCTACTATTTTTATGAAAAGTTGGTCATTTTGATAACCTTACTATTCCTTAAACTGGTTAGTGAAATGATCAATGGGCATTCTTCAACGCCCATGTGGTAAGCTCTGGCATTCACAATTTGATGAGAAATAAATTGTTAATGCCCTCTACGGCATCACATGATCACAGTGACAACATATCACCTGGCTCAATGGGGAGAGAAGTAACTGTCCCAGGCTGCAAGGGTAAGTTGGGGCATTCGTGGCTTTGCACCGGGTGTGGGGACCTAGCAACTGCACTCTGGTCCACGGCATGGTGGTTGGAATAAAGAGGCCAGACAGAGGGAGGGGAATGAATAAGGAGGCTGGACAACAGGGAAAGGGGCGGAGATGACAAGAAACAAGGGACAAGATACTACAGAATGAATAAGAGAAAGAGAGCGTTGAGAGAGCCAGCACAACAAAAGGAGAGGCACCCCCCAGTGTAATATCGTCTGACCTCAACAGTCTCACCAGAATGCCCACAAACGCAAGAATCCTCACACAGGAAGTTCTCCACAGGCTGCCCTTTGTTTAGAGATGGAGTCATGCAAGAGTGTGGGCAGACGCTCAGTCTTTACGCTCTCTCATATCCAGAGCTACAGCTAGCCTTGGATGTGGATTTGGGACAGTGACACACAAGCAAGCTTGCCTTTGCTTACGCACACACACCCACCCACCCCAACAACAACAATTCTGAGAAAGATGTGGGTGCCATCATTTGCATTGTAATGCCTTGATATGTATTCTCAACTGTTTAATATGAATAAATGCTGTTTGAAAATGAACTTGAAAGAAAAATCAACAAGAGGCCAATGGGAGGTTCTCTGGGAAAGTTTAGTGCCTCTCTGTTCCTGTCGGCACAACTTCAAAAGAGTGTGTGAGAGAGAGAGAGAGAGAGAGTGAAAGAGCAGATTGATGGAAAGGAAGAAGCATAAAGAGAGGAAAGGGTTTGATATACACAGCAAATAGAGGAAGAAAGATAGAAAGTCAGGCAGAGAGAGAGAGATGGTGCATGAATTTTTATTGCAACCTGGGATGTGGGGGTTAGATGTTTGGATAGAGCAACTACAGAAGAGAGGAAAGGGGTTAGAGACAGACAGACAGACTGATTGATAGATGTAAAAGTAGAGAAGAGACAAAGAGAGAGACAGAAAAGAGAAAGAGAGAAAAAATGAGTGAGAGAGACTTTTACAACATAAGAATCATCACAGACTGTGTGGTGAAAACAGTGAGTATTGTGTGGGAACCGAGGTGGCCTAATCTTGTGCGGAATGATGCAAACTCCCAATAGCTGGAGAGAGTCCCATGAAACAGGAGGGAGGGACAGTGGTAAATAAGATCCTTTACCCGCTGCCGCCACCACGACCTCACCCTCAGCAACAAGGATTTAACCCCCCCCCCTCCGCCGCCGCCGCCAGCCAGTCTGTTCGCCCCCACACAAAGCTGCAAAACACTTCTCCTGATGCAATATGTAAAGTAGACCAACAGTGCCCTTCCTGGCCCCGGAGCCTCCTTAACAACATGGCTCCACCATGGGAGCTGCAAAAAGACAGCACATCTGGATGTCAGATTGCAGAGATAAGCCTGGCAAAAGGGCAAAGAGAGCAGAGAGAATGAATCATTTGATTTAAAAGGATACCAGTACAGATTCTCAGTGGTTGCCCCGACTCTGGATAAGTCCTGGAAACAACTTCAAAAAGATAACCAACTACAGGCTCCATAAAATACAGGGAATGAACAGTTCCTTCTCTGCCATCTAAGATAAGGTAGAAACTCAGATAGGAAGATTATGTCAGTTATCTTTTAATGCAGCTGCACTTGAAAGTAATGCACTGCTACGGAAAAATAGTCTGTGAGAAGTCTGAAGTACTTCACTGCTGCAATTGACTGCAAAACCTCTCCTGGTATCCAAAGACATTGCTTATTTAGTATCATGCTATGTTGACATACGATTGTGGTTCAACTCTATATAATCTAATAAATGTCCATGGTCAGTCATCTATACAATGCAATTTCTCCGGGTAAAAACATACAGTTTTTCAGGAACCAAGAATAACAGGCTTTCTGTAGCTTGATGACTGTGCATATTTTAGTTTATCCAATGGATTTTGCAAGGTTTTGTAAGGCTAAAGAGGGCAGGGACCTTTCTCAACCCATCATGAAGCTATTGCAAACTTTTGAAGTTAAAACATGAAAATTACCAAACAAAAACCCCAAGATGACAAGTCAGAAAACAAGCCAGCATGGAAAGCTCCGATCAACCATCAACTTATATTTGCTTACGATCTGCCACAGTGGGAGCCAGATTGTTTGTTCTTGGGTTACTCTGTCGCCGTACCTCACATAACACTCACGAAACCAGCGAGATACCATCCTATAAAGTCAGTTAGTCACTCATCCATCACAAATAATGATTTATGCCACTTGAAGTGCTTTAATCCCTAAATCTATCTCGGTTATAAAAATGGAATTATTCTCCCCACTGTAAAGTCTTTGAAAGGCTTTGTGACGGTATAACCAAGTTTAAAAAAAAAATCCTTAAACTGCCTCCAAGAAAAAACAACATTATTTAACTGTCAGAGCAGAAAATGCCTCCTGCAGAGATGTTCGTGAAACTAGTCCACAAATTCGACCCCCCCACGCTCCACCCACCCTGCTCCCACAGAGGAAGCATGCCCTGTTTGTCTAAGCTCACCACATCTTCCCTGCAACAAAGTCAACAAACATGCATGGGCACATACTTGTCTAAAATAGAGGACAGTTCTGATCCCTGAACAATGACAAAGGTTTTTTTGGATCCACCCATGTGTAAGGATTAAGACAAGCTGTTAACTGTTTGGACTCATTTCGTGCAAATCAATGAAAGCAGCATTAAACTGGATGAAGGGACATGATCACGCACTTTAAAAGATCACAGCCAATGCATTTGTCCTTGGTATAGAGGAGATCAGCAGACTCTGGATGCTTGGGAAAGCACTGCTGCTAGCTGTTGCGAGCTGTGAAGAACTGAGGCGCGTTGAGGTCATGTGTAAACACACAGGCTCGTCCAGAGCTCAGAAGAGAGAGGGGGGGTGACTGGAAACACATCTGCTCTGCCTTTGATCCAAACTTCTGCGGCCCAGCACGCCACTCACCTCAGCTGCCCACTCTGTGCCTGACTAGAAAACAACGGCCACAATCCTAAACACTCGCTCTTCCTTCCCATGCTGCCCTCCTCACTGTTGGTGCTGACTCACAATAGGAACAACTTTTCATGAGGGACTTGAATCTTGAAATGTCAAAGGAAAAAAAAAAACATTGTCTAAGAGATGCACTTGGTTTGCTTCCCACGGTCTCATGCTAACTTAGTCTTTTCTATGGCCTAATCTCTGCAAAGCAACAATCATAGTTAAAACAGAACAAATACATCAGGTATTGGCTATATATATATATATATATGTATATATATATCTATCAGATAATTGTCCCTCAGTAAATCAGTTACTGACAGTTAATGTTGCCTGTGGAAATTTGGTGGATGTCAGGATTAATTTTATGCAACAACTCCTGACAGGTCAGTCATGAATTTTAAGGCATAAGTATGCTAAAACCAAAGCACTCCTCAGGTGGTAAAACAGTAGTCTGACTCACCCAATGTAGACTGTGGGTGTGTATGCATGCCACTGGGTGACTATCTCATTTGGCATTTTCCTCTCCTTCCACTGTCTGCAGGTTTATGTTTTTTATAGGGATATCTTTGCAGTATCCTAGCTTAAGCTCTGCCCAATTTTTTAATTGGTTAAAAGAAGGTAAAACAGGTTTGAGCATTTTTTCCCCTATAGCAAAATGATTATTGGTGTTGCCACATTTTTCTCCAGTGCTGACACAGCACTGTGGAGTTAAGGCCGGCTATGTGAGACTAGCAGAACCCTCTCCACCATAAGTTTCCGTTAGCCCCCTTATTCACCCCTTCACTCAGTCATCATACAGTAAGGGCAGGGGCCTTTATGGGGCAAAGTGCCAACCTGTTCATCAGAAACACGTACACACACATTTGCTTAATGATGGAAAACCTACTGGGAGCAGTTTGGGGTTCAGTATCCAGCTCAAGGACATTTCGACATGCAGACTGGAAGACCCTGTGATGGAACCACCGACCCTCCAATAAGTGGATGATCTGCTCCTCCTTCTGAGCCACAGAGGTGAGAAATTGGACAAGGTTTGAACACTTAACTCTTAACCTCACTTTCTCTTTATTCCATTGTTTACAAAACTATTTCTTTCACTTTTCATGTGTACAACCTTGTGTTACAACATGAATGCCTTCCAGAGAAAACTGTGGGAAAGAGCAGTTAACCCAGCAAGCTTTTCACTCAGGTTTCAGGTGTGGTCATTTGAACTTATGCTCTCTGACGTTGTTGGACAGCATATTGCACAAACCCTTTTTGTTTTGTGCGTCCTCCCCCTTAAAAAAGCATTTACATTTGCTTCAACTTGCAAGAAGGTGTAGCTTGCCATTACATTGGTATTAACATACTTTCAGTCTGTGTGCTGTTTGATGGTGGCCAAGTAATGAACAATGGGTTAAATTCAGCTTTTTGCCAAAAAACAAATGTCTGCTGCTGCTGGAAATGGCACCAGTGAGAGCTGTTAGACTAAACCTGAACTGAAACAATTACTGATTGTCTCAACAAATTGAATTTGTTAGCATTAGCAGCAAGAGTTACATTCTGTCTGATTGTCTGTAATTCAGTTTCATATAACATGTCACAAATCTGCACGAAACATCCACAAACTTGTGGTCCAAGTCCCAAATATCAATAATAATTGGTATACTAGTTCCATCTACACAACTGGAAATGACAAAGTCTCACCATCTCTTCTTCCAACCGAACCACAGCTGAAAATATGACTAATAAGGTTGCACTGTATGCAGGAGACATGGAGCAAGTGTGGGAGAGAAACGTTGGCTTTCACAGGACAAAAGGCCAACCATGATGTCACCTTCGTTCCCTCACTACGTAACCCTCTGACCTTATGAGAAGTGCTAATTTCATGAGTCCACGTTTCCACTGTGGTTAGGAATTTTTGTTCAACAAGTCACACAAACTAAATCCTGACAACAAAACAGAAGCCTTCATAAATATGGAAAAATGTGGCATTTTTTTCGGAACAAACAGGATCACGCTGTCAAGAGTTGAGGGATAAAAGACCCATTTTAAAAACAAATGACCAACTTTGACATAGAGCTCCAATCACCCCATTATTTTTAGACAGCAACATTATTGTGCTTCACTTCAAGTTGTGACTCACTGCAAAAGATTTTTTCATTTGGACTTTTGACTCTAGCAAAATTTTCTCAGAAACACTCTCTTTCTGACAGAGCGAGGGACGTAAACAAATAATTGATGTTTTTGTCATGTGAAAAACTTTAGCCTGGCTGTCTGGTATCTTTCCCTTACAAACCACGATCGAGGTTGGGCTAGTGAGAGCTGCACCACAAGACTCCCACCCTCCAATTCCCTCTGCTTGTACTGTATGAGCCCAGAGAACCACATCCTGAGGAGAGGAACGCAATCGACAGCAATGCCTCCTTGAACTGGAAAATTGGTTACACAATCTGAACTTTTCACTGACGACTGTATTGCTCCACTAAAAATATTACAATCACTGCTTTCATTGGACGCCAAACTGGGAAGAGAGCAGAGATGTTTCAAAGAGAAACAATAGCAAAAACCCCATAGAAAAACAGCAGGCCACTGATCATGGGATGTGATGGGAGAGATGTCTGTCCTTGATGTGAGTGCCAACGTGAGAGGCTCCACCACCATTTCCCAGAATACTCTTGGGAGTTTGAGAGCAAATGAGCACTGGCCAAAGGTTAGTTTTCTGTAATATGAATAGACAAAAAAGAACTACAGCAGCAGGTCTTGTGAAATGAGCAGAACATAATATACACATAATGGAAATTAAATATCAACTAAAAGAAACCATATCTAATCATAAGTCTCATCAATTCAGCCACATGACATTTACCTGTATGACAATCTTAATGACAGAGCTATTGTGTGTGTAACAAATCGAAGAGGAGTGTTGTAGTTTTTTGAATGATGTGCTGTATGATAGAGAATATATTAAAACATTTCATTAAGTGAGGTACACTTGGAGTGAGGTGGTTTAAGGACAAAATCAAGTTTAATGAATATTATGTTTTGAAAAAGGCTGCGGTGCGACGAAATTCTGCTTTTTGCTGTTTCCTGCCACAACTTTCCAAAACAGATCGAGTTGTATGAATTTCTACAAGCACCTAGACGTTCTCAAGAGCTAAAATATACAAGACGAGTGTGGGCTGTGTTTTTGACTACCTATTAAGTTTGAGGTTTAAACAATCCCAAGTTTTTCAGTTTGCCAAAAAAATAACTCAGCTGGGGTAAATTAGCAGATCATATGAGCATAAACTTTTTGAAAAAAGGGGTGACTCTGCAGCTTTGGACCCCACCTCACTCCACCCAAACCCCCTCACTCCACCCAAACCCCCTCACCCTTAATAGGTCTATGTCTCTGAAAAGCCCTGGCAGGTTAAGGTAATGTAAAGAGAATCAGCATATATAAAGTGAAAGCACAATTTGGCAGCACACCCCTATAATAACACACAGACCAATGCCGGACTTTTTGCCAGGCGACTGGAAGAGGAAATAGAGGAGTATAAACAGCACTCACTGCGGCCAAGCTCGGGTTTCCATGGTGTGCTGAGGCATCCTCTGGACAGCTCACACACACAACATAGCGTTCAGGAAATACACGCAAATCTGAAGACAGGCAAAGAAACAACACAGACCCCGCTAGTTAATAATGTGGGCTTACCTCTAATTATGAGTCAAAGTCAGACAGAGGGAATTGTGGTGGAGGTTTGAATTTTACATCTACATACACCAAGTATTCACTGTGCCTCTGACCAAGGAGAAAATGACAGTTTACAGATAATTGCTGAGCTTTATGAGCCACGTTAGCAGCATGAAATATTATAAAATTTTTATATTAACAATAGCTCCTGGGAGTAATATGACTGTTTCATTGGCTTCTATGGCAAAGACCATTTACAAAAACAATATTATTACATGTATTATACCATGATAATAAGTCCAACTGACCTCCATGTTGTCTTAAGCACGCAGCCAAACTGGCAAACATCTGACCTTTGGCCTGTTTCAAAGCTTCCTGTATGCAAAAAACTTGCATAGCAACTAAAAATCCAAAATTTGTTCTCTCTTACTCTGTTTTCAGCACTGTTATGCAACTCATTATGACATGTTTAATGGGTAATATTGTTACAGTAAAAAGTGGAATGCATAACTGAAAAGGGGCTATGACAAAATTTTACAATACTCCTTATATGTCTTTTCTTTTCCTCTTAGCCTACCACTGTCTGTTAACAGGAAGGTTACACAGTTCATCAGTCAATCATATTCTTTCTCAGTGACCTCCTTCAAAAACTTGGGGGTTTTTTGCTTCAATTGTGTTGTTTTGTGGTTTATGAACAGCTTATGGACACAATTTTGTTGCAAAGGCACAGAATTTGCACATATCACATACTTGCATTAATGTTGGCATATCTTGTGTTGCATATGTAACAAGAAAGACTAACGTGGGCTATGGGTTTGGATGTTGATCGGCCAAATAACTGTTTGCAGGATTACCATGAAACTTGCTTTGGAAACTCCTGGCTTTTGAATGGATGTGCTTCAAGCCCATTTTCAGGGGCCTTTTTATGCAGGAATAGTATGTTGAACAAATATTAATCTTAGCAGAGTATGTTGTGCATACTTTAAAACATTTCTGGCATGTAAATTTAAAGAGATGTAGAAATCTAACAGAAGGATTGCATTGACATTTACTAAGCAAATTTATGTTTGCCAGAGAATGTACCCTTTTCTTGAGCCATCTCAGCCAAGTCAAAATTTAATGTTTACACAATTTATAACTCATAATCTCATGGATAAATTACCATGAAATTTTCTGCACACATTTGACAACCAAATTAAATAAACCCTTTAATTTTAATAACCTCGTGGCGGTTCCTGGAATGCCAACCCACAAGAAAAACTTTATTTATGCCCTGCTGATTACAGAAGAACTAGAATAGAAAAACTGTCAACAAGTTGTTTTTTCCTTTCAACAGTTTTGTGTTGTGGGGTGAGATGAAAGAAATCCGAACCAGAAAATATCACTGGATTCTGAATAATTAGGCTAACAAAGTCTCATTTTTAGCTTCATAGTCGTCCTAAAGGGAATTTCAATTTGCCATTTTTCAATGTAAAACAAGCTATTTGGAATAAAATCTTTTAACATCTGTTTAATAGCTATTTAAATTTTTACATGACCTTACCACTATGTGAGGCTAACTCAGTGGACGGAATTACACAACCTTTGACCCCAGGAGCTTGGGTCTATTTTGATGCGTAACGGACCTGCTGAGAGAAGGGGTCTTCTCAGTCTGCAGCAGGTCAGTGCTGCCTTAACATCCAGGCCCCAAGGGAGCAGATATTAACTTTACTGACAGGAAGAGAGCCATGTTGGTCCCATGAAAAGGTGGCCAGGGGTCACAGACACTAGATGGGCCATGGAGATAGATTCTCACTGCCCTGTAGACAGCCCACCAATCTCTCTCTCTCTCTCTCCCAGTCTAAGTAGCCTCTCAAGGGGACCACTTAATGGCTGCCTGTTCTCAACGACAGCCCGAGCAGGTAGGGACAGGACATAAAAACAAGTGAGGGGGAGAAAAATCAACATGCCGACCACAGATGACTTGCCCCTACTGTGGGAAATTTGTGAGCATGAGGCATGATTTGTCTATTTATGATTCATTTAACTGGGAATTGATTTATTAAAATCATGTAGGTTACGTACCCCCATGGTGCTGCTTGGCAATACATCTGAGGTTGACATGCCGCTTCAGAAAATTGGCAACTAGGTTGAAATTTTTTCCTATAGGACAAAAAAAAAGAAAAAGGGTTTCAGTGAAAGAGAGGATGAGGACACACAGGGAAAAATGACTGTGCACGTGACATTATTTCAAGACTTCATCAATTTCAAGCTGCAACTACTGACACCTACGGGAAACTTTGAGATGAGATTTTCTGGATGAATTTGTAGCATTGTTCAAATCACCATCATGTCACAAAATCATATTGGCAAAAAGTAAATAATAATAAAAAATATTTTTGTGGTCATGTACATATATCTTCTTTGAGATTAGATGGTCAATCAAATGACAAACTGAAATGGTTTATGACCTAATATAAAGCCTCATATGATGAGTTTTATAACTGGCAGTACTTCCATCAAATACTGTAGAAGCAGGCTTTGCGAGGCTTAACTAAGCCAGGACTTAATGTGAATACAGGACTATGGAACAAACATGTAAGAATACAGCAGCTGTACTTCCTTAACATAACAAAACAATGCACATTATTGTCCTGTAGGCTCTTTTTGCTTAGAAACATCCCATCAGTTTCATAAAACCTGAATCTTGTGCTCAGTCTGAGAGCCAGCATGCTACGAGACAAGCTAACTCATTCATGTGTGAGAAAACCATTCATTTCAGTTTAATTTAACCGACCTCCCAGTCTGGCACAAGCAGAGAAAGCATGGCCTGAGCCTCTGCTCTATTTGTCATGGAATGTTTGTCATGGTATGTGAGATGTGCTGGGCAGAAACAGTGGTCTGTTGCATAATCTGGTAGGAATTTGTTGACTTAAAGCGAAAGGTCTGGCTAACACGCTACCAAGTTGTTCCTTGTAAACAGGACAACAGTGCTGGGAAGCTGGCCGGGCATGCTTGCCCTTTGGTTCCTTCTTAGTACTGTATTCATCTTACAGGCTGTAGCTTATAACTATACCTTACCTGACATTAGCATCAAATCTCTATTATGTCTTTGTCTCATTTGGCATTCTCATATTGCGGTTGCCGTGTGAAAACCCCATTAAATGCTAGCTATGGGGATTTTAGTATTTTAACTACAATTTAAGGATTACATGTCCTCCATAGTTTGAGAAAATCCTGACCTCTTGCACTCAAGGCTCCCTCACAACTCCCTGGATAATGTCAAATATGTTCTGACATCAAGCTTAAATTGCGGCTGTTTTGGTCTCTGAAAAGCTGACATTTAGGAGGAGGGGAGATTTTCAGCCGACGGCAACAACGCTGACAGTCATTCATCAATAAAACTTAGACAAGGCTTCTTTAATAGTTGACTTACACCTACAACAAATGAATTCCACACTGCGTAAGTCAAAATAAGACACGCACAGCAGTCGGTGCATTAACAGCATTGGCCCACACACAAGCCTAAGAGGACCCTTGTGATCATCCCCTACCCTCTGTTAGCTGATGTCATCACAGCACCGACTCAAAGCATCTAATTACTGTCTTCAAACAGAAGCAGTCTCATGATTCTCTAGATAATGACATGCAATTACAGAGACAGTTTGCCACAAAACTGCCACAGGTATACGCTTAAGCCCACCGGCCAGTGATTAATGACACCGCCTCTGCTTTCTTTTTTTTTCTCCGGGCTTGTGGCTGAATTAGCAACAAGGGTCACTACTGTAGCAAATACACAAATACAAATACAAAACATGCATAAATTATCGCAGGAATAGATTACTGAAACAGCCAGTCAAATCTCTGTCAAACAAAACAAAGCTCGGGCTGTCAACTAAGAATAAATCCTTACAATTAAAAGATAAGTCTAGTACAAATAAAACTCAGGTAAAAAATTTCTTTTGAAAAATGGATACCTGTCTGTTACTATGAGACCAAGCAATTACAATCAATATTTTTGAGATATCAAGGTAAAATTGTTACCTGGGTGACAAACACTTGTTGCATCTGATCCTCAGAAGCTATTCAGTAGAAATTTAGCTGGCAGCAAAATTCACATTAGACAATATAAGGTAGCTTAGTCAAGAGTTGTGAAAATACCTAACAATCTTTTAGAATCAGAATAATAAGAAAAATCTACATTTTTATCTTTATTGAGGTGTATATCCCCTCATATTTCGGGGTAGAGGTTATTACATGAAAGCTCATCTGAGCAGCATGTCCAAGGTCAGTATTTCTTATTTGTCTCTCTTCTATTTTTCCTCCAAAACATTTAATCAGGGACAGACTTTTAGGTTGGACACCGATGCATTTACCTGGCTCTGGAGAATACAACCAGCAGGGAAAGGAGCTTCAGATTGAGAAACTCTGAGCTGCAGCAAGAAGGCCAATAGAGGGATTGTGTGACAGCTTTAGGTGAATGAAAATGGGTTTATACAAAGTATTTTACATCCTTTTTCTGTCAATCAAAGACTCAGGAATCTCTATAAATACACCACAGTCTAAAAAATATAATGATAATAAGGCAATTTTTACTTTTACTGTGCAACCAAATCATACTGAATTTGCAAAAAACAACTTTCAGCTTTAATTTGAGTGTTTTAACATCTGTGTTGGATTTTACAGTATCGTAGTTCAGTTTTGTAGTACATTGTGACAACACTGTGGTAAGGTCTGGTTAGGTTTATGCACAAAAAACACTTGGTTAGGGTTAGGAGATCATCATGTATTGGCTTAAAATACCCAGTTCTGGTCACCACAAACACATCTGGAATATTTCCCGACATCTCGTTAAAAATACCCGGTGATCTCGAAGTGGTCTTGAACAGTGGTCTGCTGCTTGCTAGCTGTCAGGCCACCAACATCCACTTCTTCTCCCAATGAGAAAATCACTTATGTACATCTGATCTGAGCTATGCAACTGTGATAAGTATTGGAGAAATGTTGTATTAAAAGATACATGTTATATGTATCCTTGGTTCCCAGAAATATAAATATATAAATATAAATGCCAACATTTTATTCTGGTGACTGAACTGCCAGGAGACACATGATAATATTAGATTTTTTTGCATATGTATGGTATCAGAGCTTCTCTGTCACTGCATTCTTTAGTGTTAGGGTTTTTGGGAGTCTGGCCCTTAAATACTTGGTGTACATGCTTCTAGCCCAAATGCTTCAAATAGAGTGTTTCATTAATCCCAAAGGGATATTGCATTAACACACTGTACCGTATGCTGAGCATGTTTGAAGTTAACAATAGCAACATTCCTTTATGGGGAAAAAATCAGATATTCTGTTATTCTTAAAATAGCCAAGCAGTGATCATCCACAGCTCATTCTGGATGTCTACCCAGTGAGGAATGCAGATCTGTATCTCTGTTTTTTCTGCCTATTCTGGGTTCTGCAGGGACCAGGAAGCAAGCATCTTTTATTGCACATGCATGGCCTTCTGTGTTTTTAGAAGCTTTGATTTAGTTCGTTAGACTCTTTAGCCTCATGTCTAGCTCTACAACTATTCACATTACTTTCCCTGGTGGGTTGAGCTTGCCAATTCCCAGGACAAGTTTGACAGGGACGTCTGGACACAGAGTTGGGAACCAGTGCAAAGCCATGGCCCGAGACATCAGCTGTTGCTCCAACTTTATAACGTCCTGCACAGCGCAGAGTTGCTCTTGGCCCTCTGCCCGGGTTCTCTCGTGCTAAGCTTACATTCATGTTTCTCTCTCACAAACAGTTTGCTAGTGCCTCCTCTGGGAATGAGTGGCCCCTTTCTGTGGCAACTGTGGCCCACAGTGGTGCAATAGCCAAATCTGCAGAGCAGGAACTTTAAAGGGTTTCATTCGTACTTCCTTCAAGAGAAGATGGTCTTGCTAAATTGCTTTGAAACCCAATGCACAACAATATTATGACAGGTCAAATCAAACAGTCAACAAGCCAGCACGCCATGTTTTCAGAAATGTGGTAGATAATAGTGTAACCGCTTGTATGGAGAGTCTTCTACCATCTTGTAACATACCACAGGACAACTGCAGAAAAAAAGACACAGACTCCATGGGGCTGGTGCCAAGGCTAGTATACTGTACTTTCAAGACACACATACACACAAATGCTCACACACATCCCTGCAGCTTTCACCGCTTCCTGGGAAAACAATGAGAGGAAAGATAAGTCAACAAACCAAAAGGCATCCAGAGTGACTAGGACTGTAAAATGGAACAGACAGGGGTAAGAGGCATTCAGACCAGGGTCAAAGGTAAGCCCCCATGGAACAGACTTTATTAACTTCAGTCATATCCTGAGGAGATCATTAAAACAGCCATAGAAAACATAGCATACTTCTTCTCACCATCCGCATTCCTGGCAGCCCATGCTATCAGGACTCCTGCAGAAAACCATAAGACTTTCTGCTCTGATATGGAGGCTTTTCTGCAGTTCCTAGCAGCCAAAGTGTTAGACTGACCACAGTGGGTCCAGGGCCTTCATCAGGAATATTTCTGTGAGTCTCTTTCCTCAGTAAATTTATGTAGACTTGGCTACTCAGAACTCTATGCTCAGTAGGAGTTTGCCCTAAAATAATATCATGTACTTCTGTGATAGTGATATTCTTGATGATGTGAAAAATACAACGTAAAATTTGCCAAAGTTTCCATGCTTTTCCACTGTAATTTGTCAGCTTGGTTAAGAACTAACAATAGTTGTTGAGATCTTCTAGTGGCATTTTGGCTCAATTGCAACTGTCAGAATATATTTTTTTGTTATCATGTTAAAAGTTTTACTGTTACTATCATGATTGATTTGATGCTGCGCTCATAACTACCTAAGTAACCTTTTTTTTGTTTTATGTAAAAGAGAAACCAGTGCTAACAGATGGCAGAGGAAAGCCTGTATGCAAAATGGTTAAATCCAAAGCCTGACTAAAATTTAAATGAAAATAAATAAGTCTGAATAAGGTGGTTTCCACAGATGAATGGAAGATTATTTAAAAAAATTTGAGCTCATGTGCAAAATAAGGAAAAACTAAGTGGCCTTGCAGCCAGTTAGTCCAAAATGTTTCCACCAAAAATGACAAACACTCTCCAGGCCCCAGTATTATATGTCATTAATACACCTAAATTATGCCAGCACTGCTACAAAAACACATTTCACTGCAAAGGAGAGTAACCTGATTACCCACTAGCTGCATGTAAACACAGGTTTTACAGTAAGTTAGTTATGGAAGTGCATGTAAAGGTATTTTCAGATTTCCTGCAATAACCTGATTTATCTCACTAACCACATTTCTGGTGTGCATGTAAATGTAGTGACTGTATGTCAGGAGGACTGCTATTCCCACGCAACCCCTTTATGAACAGGAGTTGAATCAGCAGGACAGTCAGACATCAGTGCCTGAGAATCCTGCTCTTTTGACATCTCTGCTTTGATGTGGACCCCCTCCCTCTGTCCTCAAGTGTGGGTGGAGAGATGAGGCTTAGTGCGAGAGAGAGGGGTGGAGTGGTGAAGGATGAGAGAGCACGAGGAAGTTACCCATATGTAAGTGGGGGCTTTCCTGGAAGGACATCACTCTCTGTGTGTAACTGTAACTACGGCCGTAGCAGAGCACTGTGCCTTATCATCCCGCACAACGTCCACCTGAAACAATATTTGCACATGAGTGTTCAATTTAACATTTGGGTGACCCCTTCATCGCAGTTACAAAATACGCCGCAGCATGGTAGCTCAGGCCAACCCACAATGCAGCATGTGACTAAAGTGGTGGGGAGCATTTTGGAGCACAGAACAATCATCAAGGGGAAAAAAAATCTAGTTCTCAGAAACTTAATCTGACGAGAGAAATGCAGTCACAATACAAAATGTCATTTTTAATCATCATTATTTCCTAATTAGCCCTGGAAGCCACAAATCTCTCAAAGCGCCGCCACTGTTTATATTAAAACAGCACTCAGAATGAGGGTGATGCAAACTGCTTGTTTTGCATTAAGCTCCTTTGGATTAATGTTGTGCAGAGCAGTTTGTAGACTTGGGTTGTGAACTGTGTTGGCCTTATAAAACTCAGATCAAGGCCTCATTGGGAGCAGGCTGTCTCTGCTTGTGAGTCCTCTGCAAATAACTAGCCTGTGTTTATAGATCCAAACAAATGAAACACAGAGTTCTATCTGGGTTTTGCTGTCTGTAACTAATAATAACAGAAGGGTAAGGTCATGAAAGACAGAAGAAAATTCTGTGTCCTCACTGACCTCATGCAAACAAAATGCCTGGAATGCACTAATGTCTGTAATTACACTGTTCTGCTCTTGATTAATCCATCCTGAAAACACAGGCCAAATTTGGCAAAAAGCTAGAATGACATCTGTCCACAGGAAAAAAAACAGAGCTCACAAGAGCACATGACAGAGGCCTGTTAAGTTCAAAAGTTAGGCAAAGAGCAGTGAGAAACAACAGCATCCCCTGAAACGTTTCAGTGATTCCTCATACAAAAAAAAAGAAAAAAGTCTGGTCAGGCTGAATACTTTGCATGAGTTCGAGAGAGTTTGTGCCATCTCCCAGACCTGATTGTGGTAAAGGGGAACAGTCACATGAATGTGATCCGTGCTCAGGCTCAGGCTCTAATTATATGGGAAAAGAGTGTGGTGTGACAGCTATGGTGGGGATTGCGGTTGTGTCCTAAGAGACTGTAGCTGACCCTGTGGAAAAGATGAAGGAGAGAAAGTGAGAATACATAAAGACATGACACCAGGAGAGCAGAGGAGTAGAGACATGACAAGAGGGGGGTTGCATTGATGCGAAAAAATACGGCAAAAGACAGAAAAAAGAAAAAAGAATGAAAGTGGGTGTATGTGTGCAATAAAAGGGAGGGGGGTTAACAGTGGAGTCTGACTGTCCTATGTGTTGCTGCTGAGTAAGGCCAGGGGCTTTCAGAAAGGATTTAAAGAGCCACAGCAACACCACAAAGCACCAGGGGGAAGGGGTTTGCCCAGCAGGGGCCAGGGAGGGGAGGGCGAGAGAGAGAGAGGGGCAGGCTGGCTGGGGTGGCTACTCTGATCAGGATCCATTTCCAGCCTGAGCCTTGGAATTCCTTTGTTCCTGTCACAGGTCTCCGTTTCCCCCTCGCATTAATCCCAGCCTGCCTCACGCCCAGTAACACAGAGCAGGGCAGGTAACTCTGCCACAGGCATGCCTCTCTATTTACAGCCCAGACCCCACATAGCAGCCTCTAGCAGAAATAGTAATAGCCATGGTAGCACTGAGCAGAAACTTGGTTGGTTAGTACAGGATGTCACTACAAAAGTGTCTCTGTGTCCTCAGAAAAGTGTTGCAAACCGGCTCAGTGAGAGGCTGAAACATTGGCATGTCTTCGTTCCCGCTACAGCAAAACCCGACTCACATGTTTATGAGTTTGTGAATTCTCAATGGAGAAAGTCCCAGTGAGATTTTGACTGAACAGTTTTCCCCAAACTGATCTAGCTGTCGGCCTTCAAAGAGCCAGAGAAGCCAAACAAAGCTAAATCTATGACAGGGCAGTGCATAAATCAAACCATCTCCCTTTCAGTCTCTACACATCCTCCGCATTCTTCATAGGGAGGTAGATGGTCATGCGTAAACACATTCTCCAACAGTAAAGCTATCCAGCAACACTTGTGCTTTTCCCGCAATGGCCGTGGCCAGGCTGCCTTAAGCCCCCTTCATAGGGCTGCCAAGAGGAGTCAGTGGTACACTGTGCAGCACTCGCAAAGCCCTCTCCCACGGCTATTAGTGACCATTCATCTGGGGAGCCTGGGAAAATGCCTCTCCAGCCTGCCGTGGCCATGGGGAAACAGGCTGGCAGGTGTTCCCTCCCCCTAAGCCCTGGCACCTGTGCAGGGAGAGGAAGAAGGAACCAGCTCTGCCATGGGGTAAAACGGACTGTAGGTACCACTTTGCCAGGGCGCCTCTAGCTCCTCTGACTGGTAAGAAGACTCTGGAACAGCAGGCTAAACCATAGCTGAGCTCTGCCTCTCATGGAGAGATCAGTATGGCTCTATCAATGCTAATAGTGGGCGTTACACATCTGGTAATGCACTTTGGCAGTTTGAAATGGCATGTTAACTAAATCCGTGTAAAACAGGCCTTCTCAGTTTACGCTCTACACATACACACAAATATATACACCATGGTAGCGTACAACATCAGTGTTCCCTTGAGGTAAAACTAAGCGGTGAGACCAAAAAGTAATGAAAATCAAGATAGCGCACAATCAGCAGATTAAGTAAACAAAATTTAATCTAATGCAAAAAGTAGAAATGTATTAGTCATGACTGGCAAATAACACTTTGGGCTTGATTTCACAGCATGTTGTGAAGTGAAAGAGGGCCATGTCTGCAATAAACAGGTTTTCGTATTTGGCCTGGTTGCAAGGCAGTGACAATGCACTTAAGACAAATGTGACACTCTTGCTGCCACAGAGCATCATCACCAGCTCCCGTTCTCAAATTTTATATCAAAATACAAAAAAATGTATACCTCAAAGCGCAGAGAACATATTATAGACTCATTTTCAATCTGTAATTACTCTGAGAAATGTGGGTGTGTTCAATACGGTTGAAATCAGGAGAAGGCAAGAGGCCTCTCCCAAGCTCCCCTTCCCTGGACTTCTAATAGCATGTCCATTCTGCTTGTCCAGAGCCAAGATGTTTGGTGGGAAAAGTTCCCTCTGTTCATCTCTTTAAAAACATAAATAAATCACATCACTATGAGCTAATCATGAAGTCTCAAGTAGCCTGGGTAAAAAAAAAAGAGGTGGGGGGGGGGCTAGGGGTTGACAGTTGGAAATTGGCCTGTACAGCTGAGATTGAAAGAAATGGCTTGGATTTATGTTGGCAGAAGACATGGGATAAACCCCTCTTTGACATTTTCACTGGGTGCTTTACACACACACATACATAAAAATACGCACCAGGCACAGCATACATACATAAATACAACATCCTATAGAGATAAGTCTGATGCAAACACTTGCACTGAAGGACCTTGGAATGTTAAAAGCTGTTGATCGCTCATTTGAAGTGCCAACAGCTGAGGCTGTTTCACTGTTTCTTACTGCTGTCTGTTGGCGGAAGCCCCTGTGATTTCACACTGGCACCAGCTCAAACGCCGCCTCATACAAGACCCACAATCCCCCTCCCATGCCATCCTGCACATAACACCACACTCCATCCGCCTATTCTTGGCCAAGACATCAACACTACACCGCCTGGCACCTTTCTCTATATGCAACAACATGCACGTGTGCTAGCACATACACGTCTCACTCTAGGATGTCCAGCTTAGGTCTGATCTCAAATAACATAATGCTGCGCAGACACACGCAGATGCAAATAGGTCTTCTGCTGAAATGGACACATGCAGGAAAAACCAGCTTCCACTCCCTCTTACAGACAGTCTGAAAGTCCTGCGAGGATTAGCAGGTTAGCGTTTGACCTGCTTGCAGAACATACGACCCCTATACTTAATACCCACCCTGAGGTTTGCTGAGCTTCCCTCCCTAAGCCTATAGTCTGTCCTCCCCTTTTTATGGCTCCTGCCTGCCTGCTTGCTTCTCACAGTCACAGTCTCCACCTTTACTGCTCCGCCGCCTCCCTCACATGGGACAATGAAAAGACCAAGAATGCCATTACACTCACTTAAGACCTTTAATAGGACTAGAGCACATGAACTGTGTAGGCCTGTTTTGGGCGCTATACCTTTTCATGTTCTGTGCAGGGGAAAGTGCTCCGATATGGTATGGAGTCATGTTCCACTGGTTACATTCTTTTTGGCAAAGCTGCAAGGAGCCTAATCATTTTTACATGCATATTTCACTGCTGAAATACTGATAGTCCCCTTGTTCACACAGAGCAGCAATGTGTGTGCATGTGTGTGTGTGGAGCTTCGGTCTGTGATCTCCATCATTAGAGATGTCTGTCTCTCCTCGGTCTATCATGGGCAATATGAGACAGACTTTTCAGTAACTTTACACTGTCAGCCTGTTCACACCTAGCCCAGGGGGAGGATATCTCTCCAACACACTGTCGCTCTTTCTGATTCCCACTGCCTCTGTCGCTTATGAGCGACTACATGCATGCGCACACGCATGTAAGCAACCTTTATGCCTGCTTCCGAGGACTATGTTATCAAGAAAATGACAAAATTTGTACAACATTGTGTATGACCATAAATGCACAGGGAAGAACAGTTTTAGTGGACAAAAAGACTAAAGTGAAGGAGAGTTGCGTGACAGGCAGAGCTGCAGCCACAGGAGAAACTTTATGGGGCCGACTGCCCTGTAATCCCACTCTCACAGTCAGGCCTGCCCTGCTGAGTGAGCCCAGTTTAACTGCCCTTAACTGCTACCTGTGACAAACCTGTCTGCCTTACAACACGCAGCTGGGGGTTCCTCTGAAGCTAGGCTTACAGTGCTTCAAAGGCATGTGTGTGGGTGGCTGGAGGAATGAGCTCACATTGGCTAAATAGAGATGAATTGATCCGGCTTATGCACACTGGATCGTAATTTATTGATTTTTCTCTCCATGTGAATAGCTCTATGGTTAGATGTGTCAGAGCAACTGTTTTTGGTGTTATTCAGTTAACTACAAAAACAGACACACAGGTGTGCCAAGATCACACACTATCGAAGTGGAACAAACATTAGCCATTTTAATGGACTCATGTTTTGTGCCAAGGTAAATACTGCAACACAATATGAAAAAAAAACACCTCTCAGCTCTTGCCTTGAGGTCACACCCTGGGCGTAGGGTGCCACCGTGTCCCAACTAGTTCTGTTGTCTTTACTCCCACACTCTCCTCAAAAAGGTAGTCATGAAATACTTCTAAGACTGTTCTGCAACACCATTCCCATCCTTCCCAGAGCTCAGTGGCCCACCTCCATGCACACAGCCATATCTCTGCACAGAGGTCCAAGTGGATAAACAATGGTTTTGAGATCATATCCAAAGTAAACCATTTTACTTGTTCCAGAGCTGATGATAGACACACCTATGACAAGGAAAGGGAAGACAAAGATGACTACATTCCAGAGGAGTGAGTAGCCGTAAATCAAAACAGAATGAAAATGATTTGTCCTGATTACTAAATAACAATGTAGACTTATGTTCTAAAAAACACACGAAGAAAAAATGCTAAACTCAATAATAAAGCAATAAACTATATAGTTGATACCAGACTATTTAGCTTTAGTGCAGTGCAATGAAGGTCACAAGATGCTGTTACCTTTAACAGAAAAGGCTGAAGCAGGTGCCAGCTCCTTCTTCTGTTTGGGTTGTCTTCTGTTGTGGTGGGACTCTTTGTAGAGCTTAACCCTCTGGTCCACGGCATCTTGAACCAGGGCTGTAACCTCCTGCAAACAGCGTGTAAATATTTCTTTTTAACAACATGTTTTGAACCGCTAAGATAACACAAATTTGGATGATGAACACCGACAAGCAACAGGATAGTAGGGGTCTTATGGGACAGGCCAGTAAGGCAACTCCACCAATGGCCAGGTGGGGAGATGAGAATAGTTTTGCAACAATGCAAACCCCTCCAAAGAATAGACAGAAGGCTCAAAGTCATTTTAGATTCCACGCTGCTGCTGTCTTTTGAAAAGGCCCCCTGCAGAACAGAAGCCTTATATTCACTCACACACTTATTCACACCCACGCCCTTCTCCCTGTGTCTATACCTCGATGTGGTCCGTAGTAAACCAGCTGGCATCCTCTTGGCCGCCCAGGGGCAGAACGTGGAGATCCACCAGCACAGCAAAGTTCCCACACTGTAACACAAAGAGGGAGGAAAGCCACAGGTTGCTGAGGGGCATTGAGCTCACAGACAACAAAGGAAATCAGAGTGCGGCTGATTGACAGCGAGACAAACCACAACGACCCCCTGTGTCCTCAAACATCACCCCAGGCCTCTCACAGCAGTCCCCTCCTCTGTTTCTATGTCTAGCCATCTCTATACCAATCTCTTTACAATAAAACTACAGCCTTGTCTGTCTCCTCAAATTTCCCCTATCTCAGCGTAAAAACTATTTTCTTGTTTTATTAGTTTTGCGATGCAGCCCTTGCTTCAGGTCGCAAGAAAGTGCACAGTAAAGTCAAGAGATTCACTTCTAAATGAGGATCAACCTACTTTGTATCAGAGCAGTGGTAAAACTCCTCAGGTCCACCCTAAAGCGCTACATGTTTAGCACTTTGCCACCACAACTTCTGCAGTGCTGTAGAAAGGCGAGTAGAGGGCTGCAGAGTGGATTCCTGAAGCACAACGTCATCGTGTCAGTGACAATAAGCTACAAGGGACAGGGAGGCCAGAAATGCCGCGGCTGGTTAAGTTGCTGTTACATCTTTCTCAGGCTAGCCTGATTATAGTTTACACATGAGTGCAAAAAGCTGCCCGCTGCAGAGAGCAAATGGATGTGGGTCTCGTGTGAACTTCGCCTCTCCCTGGACAAGGAAGTAATGGATGGACCGAGACCACCCACAATATGAGGAGCAACAAGGTCTGCCTTAAAACCCAGAGTGGTAATGCAACAAAAAAGCATCAAACTGAACATGGTAGCAAAAACTCATAAAGACAAAACCAGGCACAGATTTCAAGTTTGCGGTGTAGAACTGGAAAAGAGTGTGTACAAACAGAAGAGGTTATTCATTTAGTAACAGGAAATACTTATGCACACTCTAAAAGCTTTTTTGAGCCAGGCTCGTCCCCTGGGCTCAGTATCGCAGACAGAATGACTAAACTCTACAACCCAGACTTGAGGGATGTTCTTATGGCCTTTCTCTGGAGATGATGTGAGAGAATTAAATAATGGGGTGTGTAGGGGAAGGCCCCCGCTACTTAGGTCCTAATTCTAGACGCAAGCCTTGACTTCCAAACTATAAACTCTCTCCAGTTTTCTTTTCCTCTTAAATTGGAGTTAGTGAGCTTCTTGTCAAAGAAGTAGGTTGAGAAAGTTTTATTTACTGCACTGAAACTAAAAATGGTCCGGGAACCTTCCGTAAAGAGACTTTTTAAAGGCTAAATACTGACTGGGAGCAAATAAAGCTGACAAACATTTTTCTTTTTTTTTTACCCGTGAGAGCATTTTTCTTTCTCACTGTTTCTCTGCAGATGATATTTGCAGTGAAGCTGCTGTCTTACTTTTGACTTTACAGGTCATCTGGAGGAGAGGGCGCCCCCACATGACTGATCAGTGAATATTTACAACCTCAGTCATAGCTTGCTCTGTCCTGCTGCAGAACATGTCAGATCCTAAATCCCTAATGTGTGCCAACTTGTACTGAAGTATGTCTTTGCACCAGTGTCAGCAAGACAAATGGGAAATTAATGTTCTTCTAAGTCTCTTAGGCAATGCATTAATCTGTGATCCTCTTACTCATCATGCCATTTCTTGAAATTCATGAAAAACCGGACAGAGCAAAAAGACTCAAAACATCAATGTGTGATAACAACAAACAGAAAATTCTCTGTGTATTCTCTGTTAACTTTGTCAAAATAAGAACATGTTGAAAACATGTTTTCACAAAGACAAGAATACCACCGGCCATGCCGTGGCCCCCTTATATGCAGCCTCTCATGTATAAAATGTGTGCATGCTGCCTGTCAGAATCAACTCATCCCTACAGATCAGTATTCTCTCCATCCTCTGCCCTTTGTCTCACAGCGGTCCACGGGTGACTGGTGGCCTTAGCTGACTGCCTCCAACAATTACCAGTGTGTGGGAAAGCCTAGCAACAGAGGGTCAGACCTTGTCAATCAAAACACACAGACCGACTAGTGGACGAGCCCCACAGTGGTTTCCTGGGGTTGCACTTGACACACACTGGATGGGTTTCAGGGCTGAACGATACGCCAAAATAAATTAATAAATAAATAAATCAGAATGACAGATACTTTGACAGATACTGCGAATGCAATGTGAGTCACAATTCCAGTGAGAATGGTTATGTTTGCACTTATTTTCACAAACAAATATACAAAAATGATAATGGTGTTGTTTTTCTTGGAGTTTGCACCAAATAAGCATCTTCCTTAATACCTGGAGAATATAAATTGTGGGCTGAATCATTTCTGTGGCACCACAATGTTTTATTTATAATGGTAGGCTGTTACACATTTCATGTTTATCCAACCATTGCAGCTCCCGCAATTTGTATATTTCATTTGGCCATAACACAATTTCAATAAGTACTGCGCAGTCCTAGTGCCTTTTAGAGCCAAGAAAGGCTTTACAGATGTGTACAGGAATTCTGCCACTATGCATGAGTTACCAGAAACTTATTATGTTCAATTTTGTGTCAGTGAAATGTTAATTTAATGGTATATTTTGTGGCCATAGTTAATGATGTGTGTCACTGAACCGCTTTTGTAACAAAAGGTATTTCTGATATTCTGTTCCATGCATGCATGTAAACCTTGACAGGGACCACAAGATTAATCTTTTAGGGTACATGGCTTAAAATTACACAAGTTAACGCTCTAAAGAGCAACACAAGGTTAATTTGATCAATATCCTGGAACAAACAGAGCAGTATAGAGAGTTACTCATTCCTTGTAGAGACACAGAGCAGGGTGAATCCCCTACAGTGGTTTCTTGAGCTTCTGATTGAGTCTGCATTTTGGGCTGAAAGCCAGACATCTAGCAAGCCTTAGACTAATTTCCTTTTATCGCATTAGAGCAGCAGACAAGACTCAACTGGGAACTGGACATTAATGATAAACATTGGTCTGCCCCTAACACAAAAACAGCATGTGATTCCCTGGGCCTCTCAGAAATGGGGAATTTTTTCAGGAATGCAAACTAATGCAATCACACTAATAAGAAAACAATAAATTTGCCGGGCAAAAACTGGCAGTTTGGCTGAGGCGCAAATTTCCTGCTCAAATTGTCAAACTTTGAGTCCAGTCAGCGATGTGAAGGTGAAGCTATCAGAGCTCTCACAAAGGACATTTGTGTTGAATGTGACAGATAAGACAAAAAAGCGGCAGAATCTAATTTTACACAAAGGCTCTGACTACAATCACATCATGTGGTCTGAATTTGTCAACTCCCAGCACAAAGAGTGACCTGCAGATCTCCACGTTGAACTCTGTCATGAACTCTGACCCCCATGTATCCCCCCTTAAAGCTCAGCCATGGCACCTCTTTGGTGAGATCTCCACAAGAGGCCTAATACGTACTTTGTAGATGCAGTATCACAGACCGCCAGAAACGTTGTCTTCTTTGAACAAACATATCTGAAAATCCAGATAGCTTAAAATAAAAAACAAAATGAACAATACAAAAAATTCCTCTTAGCAAATACTACTCTTTTCAACATCTCTATTGTATCATAGACATGATCCAAAGGATTTAATTATCCTTACATATTTATTTATCAAATTCATGAGCCATCCTGTTTTGTGTACTTAGCTTTGACACATTTAAAGCAACACACTGAGCAACTGTTGCAGTTGTAAGAGAGAAAGGTTTGATAAAGGGCCAAATTCTAGAGGAAGTTACTCCTTTCACACATGCTAAAGTGGGCCAGCACTGCTTTGTTCTCAGTCTTGCACAGGCTTTTTAGAGTTATGAACAGAGGCTGAATGCTGAAAGAGAGGCGGCAAGGAGCGCTACTTAATACCAAATCCTTTATTGTGCCATCTTTTGTGCGCTGTCACACAGTGGATGAATAGGACTGAGTCTTCCTGCAGGCTAAGCTCAACTTCTCTATCCTAATTCTCCCCACTGCCAATCTGATATCTATGACCTGCAGGAAAAAAAAAGGGTCAACAAAGACAAAAACAGAAGAAACATTTGAGACAGAGGCTGGCCACACAGCACAACATGAGAAAATTCCCTCATATTTTCTGTCTGTAAACAAACAGATCCTGACTTAAACCCACTGACGGCTCCTTTCCCTTTCTAGTCTTCAGGGCTCTGGTCTATATCACTCTCAGTTCTCAAAACACTCTCTACCTTCCTCTTATCTCTCTCATGACTCTCCATCCTCCCGCCTGTGCTGCTCCAAGTTGGGCACGGGGCCCAAACTCCTCAAGCAGCTTCACTCGCCTCCCCACCTCGCTGCCCTTTGCCATTGCTATCGCGCCATATAAGAACCAGACCTTCTCGGACTGCACTTAGCTCAGAGGCTAACACTAACCAGCCGCAGATGTTTACATTGGGAGAGAAGGGGCAGCCGATGCGGTCTCACTCAATAAAACTTGCATCTCTCCCACTCTCCCTTTGTCTCTCTCTTTTTCTGACTTTCTCGCTCTCTTTCTGCAAGTCTGCGAAGAACCCAGGGGAGCTCTTTAGATCTGTGGGTGTGACAACCTTGCTCTCAGGCTTTATTTGCCTCATTCCCAGCTCTTTCTGCACTGTGAGTCACCTGGGTTTCCCCTTTAAAAAAAAAAAAAAAAAAAGGAAAGAAAGTTCTGTTTTTCAATTTTTCAAACTGCCAGATACTGAGCGGTGAAGCTTGAGACATGATTATTATTGAGGCGAATGTTAGTTACAGATAGTGCGCGGAAGTGTTTTGTGTGCAAAGCTCTTTTCATTCAGGTGAATGTTAGCACACCTGAGTCCTCTTTATTTGATGATAAAAAGAGACACTACCCAAGAGTGGAATTCCAGCAGCAAGAACAGACAGGAATATCTCCGGGTAACACTCAGCAAACAAAACTCAGGCAGACACATCCTTGAGAAATTGGTAGAGAGAGAGAAATAGCAGGCTGAAAGTGTTTGGCCTCATTAGAAAATGTGAATTCTGTATGGCAATGTTTAGCAATACTGAGATGAATGGGGGCTTTTTTAACCCATGTCACCCTCGCTTATGAAAGATACCCAAAGCTGGAAAGTGTCAAAATCTTTCTTATCAGACTGCAATGACTCTGCACAGGGGGATGCTGTGTGGTCCGAATTTAGCTCATCCACACATTGACAAAAAACACTAAACAGCACATAAACCTCTGACATTTAACTGCTCTGTGATACTTCAGTCTTTTATTCTTAAAAACTTTGTCTCGGGCTACTACATTAAATGGTTAGAAAGTCAGAAGTGCATGTTGCTAATAGAAGGCAGATTGCAGGGCTCTGCAGTGGTAATGTCCTGGCAGACAGCGAGTGTTTCAGTGGATCAGTATTTTAGCCTGCAGGCCCTTTTCGGGAGGTCTGAGAAGTGGCAGGTCACTATATAGTCTAAGCCGATTTAAGAAGGAGCATACCAGCACCTCCTGCAGTCTCACAGACCAGGCAAGGAGCGGCTTTGAAAACATCTGAGAAGAAAGAATCATAAAACACTCTGCTGAACAGCCTGCTAAACATGGCATGTTGAATCCAAGAACATAAATCATAATTGCTTCAATAATCCTAGCACTCCGCACAAGCTGGCAAACAGAGTTTGCAACATGCCTTTGTGAAAACAATGTCTCGTCACACATTTTTTGTTCTTTAATATTCTGAGAAGTTAATTAATTTATTAAAACACATGGTGGTAATGGTGTTTGTTTTGCAACAGAGGAGCCCAGGGCAGCGCCTTGATTGCTATTGTTTGGACTGATCCCTTCTAAAATACTTGTTTGTGGTTTGCTGGTTAGCATGGTAGAGGCTGTGTGCATTTTCTCAGGCAGAGTAACACAACAGTATCATTATGTGCCCAGTGGGAAGGAACCTTCCGTGAACCTCCAGGGTTTTACTCTCCCACAACCAGCTGAGGGGGGTGGTGGGGTAGCCTGTACGCAGGCATGCATATGAAACAAATAAAGGGAATAAATGCAATATCTGGTCAACCAGGCACACATGGCATTATGGAGGATGTGAGAGATCAGTGCAAATGTCTGCAGCCCTCATCCAAAACTCTCAATAAATGAAACATCAACAAAAGAGAAACCAGTGGCTTTTCCTGCACTTAACAAAAACATCTGAAGTGCATTATTCCTGACAGGGCATCAGACTAAGGATGAACAGCTTGGCTTTTTAATAGAAGGAGTTTCCTCTGCTCAGAATGGCTGCGTCCATTAACAAAAGCCTCTCGGGGAGGTAGTCAGTTAGGGTTTGCAAAAGGTGACCAGAAACTCTGAATAATGTGCTCCAAGGGTGAAATAACTACATCAGAATGTGGGGGCAGGACAGTTGAAACATGTATCTGTACTTCCCCCTAGTGGCCACAGAGACTATTGAAGATCAGTCAGTAAATTGAAGCATTTACAGATGAAGTAAGTAACAATGTTTGTCTTTTTATAATGTAATGTTCTGCTTGGAAACCTTTGGTGTGGGCATTCATGTGGACGCCACCTGACAGCACCACCCACTCAAACACAGTTGCAGGCAATGTACACCTCCGCTTAAGTGTAAAAGATATTGCAAGAGAAGTAAGAGAAGTAAATAGCCTGTATATTCCTGTATTGCATATTTTGTCTTACTGCACAACAGCTTTGCAGTGGTTTAGCTTCAACCATAATAGCTCTAGCCACTTGCTTGAAGTAGTGCCTGTAGCAGTTCTACTGTTTGGCAAAAAAACAAACAATAGTTGTTTGTCATGAACGCTGACACAACTGAGAAGCTTTAATCAAAGGCAGATTCATCTAGTTCTGTAGTATCTAGTCAGCATTTTGTGTAGGGAAACATTTTGCTTTTAGTAATTATGAGGCTTTGTGGTCAATGAAAAGCACCCATCTCCAGCAAAGAAACAATATATTTTCCAACACATGACATGTGTATTCATGTTCACAAGGTACTAAAGAATGTGGTAAATGTATTCAGATGATAAATGTCTGCCTTTAGTCGCAAGTTTTCTTGTGATTAGATAAGCTTAGTACAAGTGTTAACAATGTAACATGGTTTGCTGAGGAAGATTCTGAACCACAATAAATTCAACAAAAATTTAAATGCAATACTATTGTGCTCAGTGCCATTTATCCTAAGCTTAAGTAAAAGATCTAAGACTTTTTTGGGCATTTAATGTTTTTTCACAAATGTGCTCAAATCTGTGTTGGCAATCCCTTCTCCTTTGTTAAGGTAATCCATCCACCTGACAAGTGTGATATATCAAGATGCTGATTAAACAGCAGTTATTGCACTGGTATGCCTTGGGCTGCTCACAAAGGCCCTCTAGAATTTGCAGTTTTCTTACACAACACAGTGCCAAAGATGTCCCAAGTTTTGAGGGAGCATGCAATTGGCATGGTGACTGCAGGAATGTCCACCAGAGCTGTAGCCTGTGAATTATTTATTTAAGTCCATATCACTACCATAGGCAGTAAATCCAAGCGGTCTAACAACAGTATACCACTTGTGATCACTACAGCCCAGAACTCTCAAACTTGTCCCTAACACTTCAAACAGACCCATACATTTAACATACATGTTGAGTTAAACACAACAAATACAATTATACATTTTTCTCAAAATATTTGCAGCTTTTATGTGTAGTTTTATCCATGCATTTTTCATCCATTAATGTTATCCTATAACTGTCGGTGGCTTCTGCATAAAAATATATCACACTACAACATTTTATGTAACAATGTAATACACGACATGCCACTTTAATACGACAGTGCACTACCAGCTTGAACAGAACTGTATGTCATTTTCACCTACCTTAATGACAAATTTAGTAGGAGCCATTGCAGTGGACACAGCAGTCTACTAGTGTCACCTGAAATATGAGACAACATTAATCATGCATGCTAGTCGTTAAACAGTTGGAGTTTGACTAATTATTGTAGCGTTTATCGAATAGGTTAACGGTACAATTTTCTGAACAGCTGTGCTTACAAGAATAATGATTAGTGCTAAGAAACAACATGATTGTTCGACCGTTAGGTAATCATTATCAAACAAAACGTTTATAACACTCCGGGTGTGTAATAATGGAATTTGGTCGATACAATGTTCTGTAAGGACAATAAAATTAACAACAGATTTCATACCGCCAACGATTTTGAATCGTTTTGAATCGTTTGTCTGTCAAACGATGAGGCAGCAGGATATGACGTCACATCCAGTTTGTAGTCCAACATTTTTTAACAGCTCGTAAGGGATGAATCTTGGCAAAACTAACCCTCGAAGGAATTAGTAAAGTAATGACGTGACTATACAACTCTGTTATAAAATGAGTTAGGGGAGTCGTCTAGTTTTATGACAATTTTCTGTCATGTCAGACAATTTCTAAAACTAACGAGAGAATGCGACTCTTCATCGAATGGGACCCCACTAGGACCTAACGCCGTGACTGCTGCTATGGAAACGAGTTGCGTTTTGAAAAGGCCAGTATAAATTTCTACATTATATATTGTCGAAATTGATTTGATTTTTTTTTCATTGAGACATAAATTTATGAGTTATCGAAACCAAACTGCTTGGTTTTGTTCTGTCACACTATGATAAGTACTTTCTCCAGAATTTGTGTATTTTTTCTCAGGCAATGCTACAGGCGCCACTACCCGAGCAGTGGCGAGCAAAGCTGCTTGACATGACAGGAACGAGGTACCGTTTTTTGTGAAATTTCGCTTAATAGATTGTTTAAATTAGATCAGACTCACTTATTTTACGTCTTAGCATTTCTGTCGCTACACAGGAAGTTAACCCATTATTATCAACGTTGTACCAAGCGACTTTTGTAACGTCAATGTTACGTTGTTAACAATGATTCTACTGTAAACCTGTTGTGCCAGTGCTTTTAAAAACCGCTGCTACAGTGATGTCTCGACTCGCTAAGAAATCTCCATCTCTTTGCACGGATCTACCACTGGACAACAATGATGTTTGTACCAAGCTCCATTTGCTTTGGCAGCTTCTGAGATCTTGCTTTGGTCCCACGGGTAGACTAAAACAAGTTCATAACAACATCGGAGGACATGTTGTCACCACCTCAACCTCCTCAGTTCTCCTTCCAACTATTTCCTCCTCACAGCCTTTAATCAATCTGATTAAAACCTCAATTTTCAACCACGTTTCTCGTTTTAGTGATTGTGGCTTGTTTGCTGCCATTTTATGTTTGTCGCTCATAAAGCAAGCAAAGCATGCTGGTCTCAGAGGAAATGTGATCATCAGAGTAAACAAGCACTTGCTGGGTCTTTGCACCGGTTACCTACAACAAGAAGACTGTGGTTGTAAAGTACAGCTCGATTTTTGCAGCAGTCAGAACTTGATGATATTAGCCCGCAGTGTTATTTCCAGTAAACCAGCATGTGTGCTTACAGAGCCAGAGGCACTTCACATCAGCATGTTGGCTGTGCAAGCTTTTTTACTGACGGTTCCTTGTGACAACCCAGGTGTTGTCAGACTTGGCAAAATAGTGACTGTCTCTGTTGAGGGCCACCCTGTACTAAACTCTGCAGTGTTTCCAGGTTTATTGGTGGAAACGCCTGATGTCTTTTGCCTCAAGAAGGCAGAGAGTCTGCATTCAAATCCTCTGCGCGTGATGTTGTTCAGTGCATCTCTTGCTGGAGACCTATCTGAACTAGGAGATGGGGTTATTGAGGTGCATCCTGGTGTAGATACGGATTCACAGATTCTGGATCGACTCCTGGAGCTCGCCAAACAGGTGGTTAAAGATGAGGTGCGACTCTTTGTTTGCCAGAAGGTCATACACCCAGTTCTACAGCAATACCTGAAGAGCCATGGTGTTACAGTGATTGAGAGAGTGGGAATGACTCTCATGGAGCCTCTTGCTCTGCTGACAGGTACTACTTTAAATGTTTTTTTATGTCCTGGGTTGACTCATTATTTCATGGTAATATCATCTGGACAGGTCTTTAAAAGCCACAGGTCATTTAAAATTGTGTTTAGATCCAACAGAAACAGTCTCATATAACTGAACAAAAATATCAGACTGTAAAGCTACTTAAAATTTAGGGGAAACAACCCGACATAAAATGTCATTACACTTGAATAAGTTCAGATGTACTCAGTCTACGTTGGATTATTTCGCACATTTAATTCCTCACTTTTACATGTGCATTTCTATCCACATATAGGTGCTCAGCCCGTGGCCACATTACAGATCACAATCCCAGCCAAGGCCTACGGAAAGGTGAGGGATCTCAGCATTAGGAGGTTTGGATCAAAGACAATGCTGCATCTACACCCTCTCGGGGAGTCAGGGATTTGTACAATGATCCTCTGCCACAGGAACGAGACGATGTTAAGTGAGCTTAAGGTAAGAGAGTCTGAGACATTTTAGGATTGTACTGTGTACTTCTGTAGTTTCAGTTCATTTTATAAAACAGGAATAGGATGAAACATGTGGCCCCATAAAGCTTAAATAGCAGAGTGTGTTTTATTAACAGGAAGAGGGAGGGATGCAATTATTTTAGAGCACTTTATATAAAAGCATCCTTCAACTTACATCCAATATTTTTTTATAGCTACTTTAAAAATACATAAAAATAGCTTTTGCACCCACACACATCGGCTTGGAAGAACAATCGTGTTAAATGCAGCGATATCTTGAGTAAAATTATGTGTTTCTCCATGTTTAAACATTTGTGGAAACATTTTGGATGATACATGTACACAACTCAGCAAATTACATGACAAAGACACAATGTTTTTTAGATATTATAACATGAAAATGTTACGTATTTTAACCTTAAAAGGTGGTGTGTCAGAAGACAGAACATGTGTTGAGGCTCACCCTGAGGGAGCCATCTGCTTTACTTGGAGCTGGGTGCACTGAGACTCACTTAGCTGCTTACATCAGACACAAGGTGAATGAGATCCAACGCATAGTTTTAAACCACTCAACAGTTTTTGATTTCACATGTCTTCAATACAACCTTTTAAAAACATGTCTTGATTATGTGATATTTTTAGAGCGCTAATGAAGTCACAGAGCCAGCATCGGTACTTGGGTGCTCACAGACGGAGTATCTTCTTGGTGTGGAGGCATTCTGCCATTCTTTGGAGTCTGTGGCTGCAGCACTGGAGCACAACGGCGGGAAAGCTTTAATCGATCTGACCCACGCTCACCACTGGACTCTCCCTGCAGATGTCAAGGACGAACACATGGAAGATAGCCTTGGATTCTGTGGCTGTGGACTGGTGCAAAGTAGCCCAAATAAGAAGTGGACTTATCTAAACACTAAATACCCACAGTTCTCCCCTGCACCTCTGCCTGGAGACACAGCCAAGCAGGCACGTGTGCTTGACTCCTTCGCAGCCAAAGTCAATGCATTGCAAGTTGCTGTAGAAACTGCTAATCTTGCACTTGATGTAAGATATGTGATTCAAGATATGAACTAACAGAACAGACATTTTATCCAATGTAACTGGTTTGTGATGATCAAAATGACCAATAGGTGCTGTTTTTATCAGTCAAAAGAAATATTCAATCAGACTCTAGATATAATTACTGCCCTGAGTAAAAATCTGACTGAACCTTGATGCTAATTGAGGAGAAATTGCCTCTATTTTATTATTGCTGTTTATTATTGTTTTGCCCTAATTTCTTCTTTCTCTCCTGCTTATTTGTAAAGTTATGATAATTTTACAAGCTGATACTTTTTACTGTATCAATTGCTTTTATTAATTGGTTACCCTTTTGTGACTTTTCCAGTCATTAACCCAATACAATTTGAAAATCTTATATTTAAAGGAAAAATGTAAACATAGGAATTCTATTAATAGAAAAAACTTAAGCTACAAGGGAAGTTGTCAGATGAACCGATGTGGCTGGCACTGAAGTCTCACTCTGTTTTTTATCACATTGTGTTTCTTTCAAAAGTTACCAGTCTAAACCTGCCGACAAGTAAGAAGCTACTTTATATGTATGCAAATTCAGAGATTAACCTTGGGCAACCAAATGTTCCACTTTAATGCCATATTGTTCACAATGTTTTATGACATACGTATGGTAATATCTGAATTAAGTTATGTTCTGATGTTCATCCATACATCTATTTTCTACCTCTTATTTTAGACTGGGTCACAGTAGTGGCAGACTTAGCAAGGTACTTCAGACGTCCCTCTCTCCAGTAACTTTTTGCAGCTTTTACTGGTGGGATCCTGAGGTGTTCCCAGCTTGGATAATCCTTCCAGCTCCCTGTCCTGGGTCTTCTCCAAGTCCACAGCCTTTCTGGCCTCCTGATACACATCTGTTTCTTCAAAAGGTCGCACCAGTGGATTCTTTGGTTGCTGCCATGAAACCAGCAACTTCCTGACCACAACCAAGCAGCATCTTCTACAATAGAGGCTTTGAAAAAGACCCACTCTCATTCCATATCCCTGACCTCCTCAAGGATGCACATGGAATTCTTCTGGTAGGAGTGGAAGACCTCATTACAGTTATTTTGCAGTTTGTTTATTTAGTACTTGTATAAAAAAAAAAAAAATTCCTTGTAACAAAGTCTCCAACTATGTGCACAAAGGTTATGTCACTGTTTTCTGCAAGTTTAATTCACAGTAGTTTTTACAGAAACAGTTACACAACTAATCTCTTGTGAACTTTTTTTTTTTAATACAACACTATATAATGACTGCAGGCATTCTGATAACAGGTTCTTGTGCAGTAAAAATGAATGCTATTTTGGTTTAAAATACACCAGTAGAAGTGCAGATTCCTTTTCTTGTCTCCTGCTGTTGGTTCAATCATCGTCTTTCCTTACAAGATGACAGCCAGGTGCTTTTTTCTCAGAAGATGAATGGAATCAAAGCCTTTCGCAACTTTGGATAGTCTTTGAATTTCTCTCTGTAAAACCTGTAACAGAGGAGCAGAAGATACTGTGTGTCACTCAGAAATAGAACATTGTAATCGTAAATTCATGTCACGTCAGGACTGCTTCAGTTTTTTATATATTACTTAGGCACCTGTGGTGGTAATAGGCTCTTGGTCCAATAAAACACAGGCTAAACACAGCAAAGGAAAGCGCAGGAAAGGACCAGGTGGCTACAGCATAGCCGAACCACTCCACTATCTCCCCGAAGTAGTTGGCCCCTGACACATATTCAAACAGACCTCCTACAGAAGACAAAGAAGACCACAGGTTAGTGCATGCACAAAGCAGATAATAAGCTTTTTCCAGTTAAGTGTGATCTCTGTTTTTGACCTTCAGGAATCTTGTAAACTACTTCCCCTGGTTTCCTCAAGTTGCGCAGGATAAAGTCACTGTGTATGTTGATTGCCATTCCAATGTAAAACAGAAGTAAACCTAGAAAAAGTTCATAGTTTGAAATGTTTACAGTTTATTAAGCCTATAAAAATTGTACATTTCCACTTTTTGAATGTTTTCAAAGCAAAGAATAAATACTTCTCCCACCACTTTGAAAACGACAGTCAGCCGACCATTCATCATCAAATTGGGTGCAGTGCAGCAGGTAGTGTCCCTGCAGGAAACCATTCAGGGAGCAGAAGAAACCTGCTGCCACCATCACACCCAGCGGGAACAGCTTTCCTCTGGTCAGCAATGAATAGACGAATGTCCTGTGATTTGTGAAGACACAGTGGACACAGCAGGTGCAGAAAGGACAAGAGGATAATAGAGCATTTTATCCATGCTGGTGCATTCAAATGACATGTTTTACAACCACACAGAGACAGAGTGACGCTGTACAAATGATTTCACAAATAAGTGCAGGCAAAAAAGGGGCCATTAAGCCTCCTTCTTCATGGGAGGTAACCAGTGCTTCCCTCAGTGTTTTAGCCTTCAGATTAGAACAGCAGGACGTCTCCTCTTTAAGGCTCCTTGTTCAGTCAACGGAATTTAATTCATTATGCATACACAAATTTACAGTTATCCATGTACTTTAAGTATATGTTTATACTTATACCAAAGAGGCTAAGTATGAGACAAATAAAAAAATTAAAAAATATGGACATGTAAGATATGATACAAGTTATAAGACAATATTACAAAAATATTAACTATGAGTTGTAATGAGAAAAAACTTAAAACCAGTGTAAATAAATAGATTAAATGTGAAAAATCTATCCTGCCCACAGATTTATCTTGTATAGTTTCTTTTATTTTGAATGAATAAGCAGTCTTCTTTTCTTACATACACCTGTGAAGACAGTGATCGTGCTGTGCATCTTAAACTTGACTTCACTTGCACATTTTGCACACAATGACCAAGATCAGACTTCTGTATCCTCTCTTACCTTTGAAAGTAGTGCACGCAAAAAGTCCAGAGCAGCAGGTGCTTCCCCATACTGGAGGTTTTGTGTGAGGTGAGCATTAAAAGCAGAGGGATCAGAAGAGCTGGCATCTCCTGGAGGAACCAAGCAAGTCTGGCTGGGACCATCCGAGTCTGAGAGGTGAGTCTCATGTGGCGCCCATAAGAGGATTGTGTCTTCCTGTGATGAACGAAGTGCCCGAGTCCTGTCAGGATCATCCCACAGCTGAGATAGTGGACTAAGTCCCCATAGCAGTGCATCTCACAGGTCTGCTCCTCAGGGTCGGTTGGTGTCGCGGTAAGTTAAGTTTCCCTCTTATAAACTAATGTTACAGTAAGCGTCCGTGTAAAGTTACATGGATAGTAACAGCCTCTGACTCCTCCCAATGCAAAGAGAAAGACATGTGTAAGCCTGCTGGTTTTAGAGTGTACTCCCTTTTTACTAGTGAAAATTCAGTACAAATTCATGCCTGAACTACATAATCAGTAAAAGAAGGTTTAAGCACAAAATCATAACTACTTTTTAAATTTCCTTGGTTGTGGTTCTAATTGTGCAGTCCAATTTATTTTCAAGGACCAATTTTAATAGCACATTGTAGCACATTATAAAATACGAGAAATAGAGTAAAATAGATCAAATAAATCTGACCCTCATTCCTTTTAGCCATCTCAGGCTTATTATAAAAAGAGGCGAAATCACATAAAGACCAAACATCAGTGCTCGTGTCGATCGCATAACTTAAACCTCTTCTTCCTGATCTCAGCACTGACCCCCCTGACAGACTCCAATATTACACAGCAACTTAAAAAGCCTGATGTACCGGTGTGTCTGTAATAATAAAATGCTTATTACTGAGACATTCTGTATTTTGTGAGCTGTGATTATACAGGATATAAAAACTGAGCTAGTACAGTACAGCATGTTCCTTTAGATCAGATATTTCTTCAGGCGAGGACCTCTGGAAGGCAGCAGCAGTAGATTAGCCTTATAGTGGCATGATTTTCCCTGCATCCATATTTATTATTCAAGTTGCATTTTCAGTAGAGGTATCACCTAACAAATTATCCTGTTTTTAATTTAATTGCAAGGATTAACACTGTAAATAAAGTAGCTCTAATTCATTTGAGTAAATTTTGTCAAAGTATAGAGAAATACACACAGACAGCTGGTGTGTAATAAACCCTCCTTGAAACTTATGATGTCCAACTTTTAGTTAGAACTGTTTTAAAGAGGTGTTGATTCAGCTTTATGATCATTTTAAAGGAAGTAGGTTCTGGTGGTGTTGAACACTTCATAGGGGTTTCTGTTTTTCTGTCCAGCCCATTATTATCAATAACAGTAAGTTAAATAACAATAACTCTTGATAATGCAATCATGAAGGCGGGTATTATTGCAGGACTATTACTGTATTAATCTGCATTTGCTTTAGCTAACTGTAATTCATAAACTGGCCATGGGGTATACATGACATATAGACCACTTCCTGAACAGTTTAACTATATTGCTTGAACCATCTAGCTCCCTCTACTGGTGACATTTCTAAGTGTCTCCACTGCAAATCAACACTGGATAGACCAAGAGTATTTTACTTGTTTGTCAGTTGCTTAACTTGATAGAAAATTTCAGTTTACAACCAAACTAGCACTCCATACTCATCAGGTGCATAGCTTAGGAATAAAAAAAGCCTAATAATCAATTACAACTCTATATGAATTAACAAAACAAGAATTGAAGCCTGTGATAAAAAAAAAAGGAAATACATGTACCAAGTCAATAGTTCTCAGTGTGATTGTAAATACTTCAAGAACAAGACACCAGAGCAGACATGCTTTTCAGTACATTTTACTTGTTTTGTAACATGAATCCACCGCCTTATCTGAAGAGCCTTTTGGGATGCTTTGTCAGTGGAACCTGAGATAAAAATAACTCCATTTAGGGAGTAGTTAAGTAGTATATTTTAGGTTTGTGATGTCTAAGTTCCTACTCTCTAAGCAAGAAAAAAGTAATACAAAAACAATTTCTAAAAGACAAACAAAGATCAATAAACAGAAAATAAACAGTGTTGAGGTTCAGCCTTTGTCTCTCTACAGGAGGTGAGGTGGAGAAAACAGAACACCACTCCCTGCTGGAGAAAGGAGATAACAGTTGGTGCCATTTTAGACCAAAAGATGAGGGGGATAGGTCACACACTCCTGGAGCGCTGGAAGAGCCGGAGACACCGTTGGGCACTAGGCAAGGTAGAGGATAGATGTGGGGAAAACAAAAACTGGAAAAAAAACACACACTCTAACATAAGACTAAAAGTAAGAATACGCTTAAAATGTATATGTGCAACAGTGATAAAAGGCACAATAGCACAGTGTGTCATGCTTTGCTAGTTTCCCTTAAATGAACGTCAGTCTGTGTCCACTTGGTTCAACCAGACATTGTAGCTTAATGCTAAGTGCGACGCCTCTTATGGTGCCAAGAGGGATGTTAGAGGACTGCACCATTTGAGAGGGAATACTTGACTTCAGCAGCAAAAAGTCAGTCAGTGATATTTAAATATCAAAAGACAGGACAGCAGACCTTGTGTGCTGTCCATATCATAATGTTATTGAAAGCCTATACTGCCACTATGAATCAATAAGTTTTTTCAGCCAGCTTTTGGATGTAGTTTCCTAATCTATGAAAACTTAGGAGCATTTCAGGCAGCAGGACTACATAACACTACACACACACCATCTTTTTTAGCTTATAATTGCAATCTTCATCCTTCACATTTCATAATTCCTATGTTTTTTTGTTGGTTTGTTTGTTTTAGCAGATCGGATCAGATCAAATAAAATAAAGCCAAGAGCAAATTCTGTCAGTTTTATGGGAGATTCGTGAACCTTTAGGAAAGCTTTATGACTTTGTGCTGATCCGAAAAACTCAGTTCACCTATTACATGTTTTAGCTACAGCCTCAGGACTAACTCTGGAGTGAATCCTCAGACACCAGGAAGCAACAAAACTGGGACACAAACCTTTCAAAATAGATTAAGACTAAAATCTTCCCAATAACTTTTGGTATTCTTGAATCAGAAATGGGATCAACAACCTAATGAACAAATATAATTAGAGTTCTTGCTTTTTATCCAAACCATCTACATCTTCACTGCTTTGCCCACTTTGTTCAGGCCAAAACCACAACTTTTGCAGCTCTTACAGAACTACGTGGGCAACAAAAAACATTTTCTACAACTTCAGGAATGAAGAAACCTTCACAGAAGTCTCCTAGACTAACAATTCAACAACTACAGATTCAAAGTGGCAGTGTAAACAAATACTAAAGGTGTCAGTCTTGGAGTAATTTAAAAACAATATCCAGCTTTGATTACGTTTCTGTAGCAGTAGTCTGACCCTTGCAGTACATATCTGTAATGCTACAAGACTAAGATAGGAATTTGGGAGCAGTGTTGCACACACTAATTAAAACCTAGATGGCTTTCGAGCTTAACTGACAACACTGCTTTTGTTCAACTCTACACACTACTTGAGTAAATACCATCACGTCTAACAAAGCTAAAAAAAGGGAGAAATAAAAGGGATAAATGTGGATAAAAGATAATATTTAATAAACTCAGAGTAATAAAGTTTTTGGTTTTGTACATTGGGGGGTTAGTGAACTCTGTTGGGTGCAGCCCTTTGTTAGCAACTACAACATATGTTGAGCAATGGTAGTAATAATTACCTATGACACTGTTTTTAAAAGTTAGAGTCGCATGTAGCTTGAAGCAGTCAGTCAAAACACGCCATTTCACTTTCATCTGGTAACATTTCAATATTCATCAATCCATTAAGATCTGCAGTTTTATTTTCATTCCTTTTCTGAGGCAAATTACATGAGCACAGATCGCCAAGAGTCCAAAGGTAAAGATTGCATCAATACAACTCAAATTCAACGGTTTGTCAGAAAAACAAAACGGGACTAAGAGGACAACTACAGTCCTTGAAAGAACTCAAATATTTCCCCCTCCCCATGCTAACTCCAAGCCATACTAATATGCCCCCTTCCAACCTATCTCCTCTAACCATTTGCTCCTACATAATCTCAAAACTGCACTTCAAACAAAATGCTTCAACCAAAAGCTCTGAGAAAAACACTTCAAACTGAGAGGAAGGTGGAGAAAGGCGGAGGAGAGCAGAGAGAGAGAGAGAGAGAGACAGAGAAAAAGATTGTATTGGCTTCGAGTGTCTAGGTCCTTCCTGCAAATAGTGGGCGTAACTGGGGGTGGGGTGAGAGGAAGGGTGTCTGGATCAGGTTATGGCGATATATAGTAAGGGCAGGGTGACGGCGCTGCAGTGGCCCCTGCGAAAGTCGACCTCAATGGACGATGAGCGCCCCGGCAGCGTAACTCACGGAGCTGTCCTGCCAGTTCCTGCACTCACTTGACTGGGCGTAGTTCAGGAAAGAGAAGTTCATTTCTAAACCGGACTTTCTCAGCTCGGCCACAGCCTGCAAAACAGTAGCATCAGTAACATCCACTTAGTCACTGATTCACACCATGTGGCGTACCAATTGTGTCTATACACACACACACACACACACACACACACACACACACACACACACACACACACACACACACACACACACACACAC
>JAQMCX010000003.1:8264876-8323050 GCA_029814765.1 Acanthurus leucopareius | reverse complement strand
CACACACACACACACACACACACACACACACACACACACACACACACACACACACACACACACACACACACACAGTTACATTCTAATGACAGAAGGTATGTTATAAAACTATCAGTTTTGCTCTTTACCACTTTTAATTGCCAGCTGAGTGCTCACTGAACCCCTCCCCCAAATAGTGATTGGCCAGTCATAGCTAAGCAACTGTGACTACACACAGCAGGAATGTCATGCTTTGAAAATTTTCACTTGTTAAAAGAGGAGAGCATCAAGAAACAAGCACAGAAGCATACTAAATGGACAAAACAGTGTGGTTGTCGGCTGACTCATCCTACAGTTACTTGCATGTCTGGTCAAAAGGCTCAGTACCTACAGTGGTAAATGAGTGTAGCTTCCAAGGCCAACAGAATTGTGGTTAACTGACATAACTGGTCTGTGGTGTTACAGATTCTTTTTAATTAAGATAACAATCTGGGGGTTTTTTTTGTTTTTTTTCCTTGTCATTCTTGAAATACTAGAACTAGCCACCTCCATAAAGACATCCAAGAGCAATGCAAATTCTTTATTTCCATGTTTTCTGTTTGGATCATCAGCTGGTGCAGATGTTTCCTTTTTTCGATGAGGCATGTAGTTTCAGCCACAGTGTTTCAGCACAAAGTAGTGCATGCACACATTAAGTAGATATTTAGGTTAGGATCTCCTGTACAAAGGTTACCATTTTGAAAAAAGTTTGCTATAAACATAAAATCTGCTAATAGCCGTTTTTTTTAGCAGCAAAATGAATAGTTCCTGCCTAGAAACAAGAAACTCAAGAGGCAGGATGTACAGGTGAATCAATAGTATCCGCTGGGGGGTTGGGGGCAAGTTTAGCGAACAGTCAGTTGAACCCTTATCATGCGTGCATAGTGTTAATAACACTTATACCTGGCAGGCTCCTCCTCTGTGGTACTTACATGTAGCAGCACTCCAATCGGGTGACGCCCACAGATGGTGTTGCGGTACTTCTTCAAGTAATTGGTGAAAGACATGGGATCCAGCTGTTCTATAATGCCCATCCCCTTCAAAAGCACAGAAACAAATGTTAGAAAACTATTATGTGCCCTTATATCTTTGCATTTTTCAAACTATCCTTAAAGCACAGACAACTTCATTTAAGAGGCTTTTTTTTAAATTGAGAAAAAACATCAGGACCACTTTTCTTGACCTGTTTTTTTTTTTTTACAAATTTATGGAAAATTACTTCTAATGTTTGATATATCATGTTTTTTAAAATAACTTGAAATGACCAATGCAATGTGATCAGCACAGGCAAAAAAAAAAATCAATGAGTATTGAGGCAATATTCAATGCATGCAATGAGCCCATCTCAGGATGAAATAAGCACAGCACACCTGAAATATCCAAACGAGCACCTGTATGTGATTGCCAATAATTCCCAGCAGCAGTTCTAGTCCATTGAAACCCTCTGTAATCATACTTAACTTTCAGAAACACTGTAATTTTAGTAGGTAGATCTAAGCTAACGGTCATATTACGAGCACTGGAGGTATTTAAATGCCATATCAAACACATTATGAGTCCGGCTCATTGTGACATGAACATCTATTTAATATGTACTTCATTATCACTTACTCGCATTACAACTGCCATGCGTGTGGCTGATGATAATCAAAACCTTTTTATGAGTCATTTTATCTCTCAAATGAGCTCACATCTGGATTAAATATATCTCAGTGGTTACCATTTTATCAAGATGTTCAATAGACCTGTAGATCTCCCCTTGAGATTCATCGTAGAACGTGTAGCGAAACCGTTGACCTTCAAAAGAGAAAGGGACATCAGCACAAAGCTGAATAAAGCCATTTCAAAAGCCATGTGACAGCATTTAGGCTGAATTACCCTTAGATAACAAACTGTACTTTTAATGGCATATTAATCCCTCAGCCTAAGAGTCATTTTACGGTTTGTCTGTACCTACCCCAGTGGCAGAAATCAGATGAGATAATAAAAAGGTTGGAAGGGTCTGCTAGGTACTTGCTGAGCAGCTTCCCATATTCCAGTTCCTTGGACTCACTCAGGGCACCCACAAGCACAGGGACAATGCTAAACTCATCTTTGTGGCTAAAACATCAGATAATTTAATATCAGCATAAGTGCAACAACTGCGCTTCATTGTCATAATTCTGAAAAAATGAGCATGATTGGAGAAAAAAATATGCATTCATTCATGTTTAATAGCCCATCTATCAGTTAAACTAATAGGAAACTGCCTGTCTATTGCACAGTAACCAAACACTGGAATGTTACACCTTCATAACCTTTGAACAACACCTATGTTACAAATGTTTATCTGTCAACACCAGCGTATCGGGTCAAATTTGTTTGGATGACATGTGCTGCGCTAATGTGCTCAGTTGTCTTCACACTACCTTATCCCTGCTTTCCTCAACCAGGAAAATGCCTTTGACTTTTGCCAATTCAACAGAAGGTTATATCAATTATTTATATCACAATTTCCATGTGTCCCTACACTAGTGTGATTTTGGTTTACAGAATGCATAGAAGGGCGATGACGAGAATGAACATTAACTAAAAGAGCTCTCAGACTGTTTTCTTGTTTTGTCAAGGTTTTGTTTCCTTAAGGAGTTTTTGACCTCTAGTGTCGCTATGGAGCTCTTTTTCCATAAGTAGGTCCTCTTTTGTTTTGTTTTGTAAATCTTGTTCAAGTGTACACAGTACTAACATTCCATTTTAACTGATCTACAGGTGGCAAATAATCGTCAAGTTATGCTGCAACTCGCCAGCAATAACAGGGCATACGGTTTAGAGAACTGACTCTTTAGTTCAATAATTGCCATTCATATGTGCGTTACCTCTCCATGGCTTTAGCAGTGTAAGGCAAGTGCATTTCAATACTGTGCTCATCTTCATCTATCTGCAGACTCATCCGCTCAAACAACCCAGTTTTCCAGAGGTCAGCATAAACTGTAAAACAGAGGTGAGTATCACATCAGATTCTGCATGTTATCAAGAGCATGTCTAACTGAATAGGTCATTTTTGGAATCGCACACTCATTTAAATTGGGAATCTCGTTTAAGCATCTAACTAAGCAAAAGCTCATCACTGAGAGAGCCTTTATCTTAAGAGTCAGTGAACTATCTAGTCCCTAGCCTAGAGGATAATCAAAAGTGTATCACATCCCAAGACTATATGTAAGGTCTGCTTGTTGGAGCACTGCTCAGGCCAGACTTTAAAACAGAAAGGTTAAACATAGCTTTGTGCTTTTGTCTGCCTTTTTAAGTGCAATTATCCAGAATGACTGAAAATGTGTTCATCTTAATTTATTTTAGCATATAACATGCACTGCTTTCTACATTTGACACACCGAAAGTGCAATTCAAACTGAGGATATGGTTCCCCACACATGACCATTAAAATACCTTCCTAAATTATTAACTAGTTGGCATGACATGTGTTAACATCTGAGCTTACTAAAGGAGAAAATGCAACATCATAAGTAAAAATAGTGAGTACCCTTCTGGTCGATTCTCAGATCATAGAGAGGTGTTCTATAGATTTCTGCAGAGGACAGGGCACATCGGGAGAGGGGCACATGGTGTGAAGGTCCCAGGATGAACACCCTACGACTGAAGGGCAACAAATTATCACCTCTCTTTGTTCACAAAAGGCACAGAGCTAGCACTGTATTCTTTATCTAGACTAACATCTGTTCACTTTGTCAGGGGGGAAAGACAAGATAAGAGTCAGTCATAAAGAGCATTTTCTTGATTGGAGATAGAAACTGAATGACTTACGTAACAGAGGGATCAACCTGCTTGTAGGCATGTGCTGCACAAGCACCGCAGTAGGTATAGCCAGCATGCCTACAAACAAAAACATGTCAAATGAGAATGAAACAGCATCACAAATACCTTTTGACATGTTCAGACTGTGTTTCCTTCTGCATGTCATTGTGTGCTTACGGCGCTATGATGGCTCTAGCAGGTCTGATTGTAGACTGTGCTTTGGACAGCCAGTCTTCTAGTTGTGCATTCAGTTGGGACCCTGAAAAAGATGAAACCAAAAGACAAAACCATTCAAAAAATCCTTTTATTTCAGATCACCAAATCATTGGGGAGCTGTCAATTCATACTGCTCCATTCTGTTTCCTTATAATAGTTACATAGGGCAAACAAATAATAAGAGAATTTCTGATTGATACAAATAGTGTACTGGATTAGACAGGAACAGTTAAGTTATGAGCATTTTTCACAAAGATCAAGGTACATTTTGATTTCAACATCAATGTAATAACCCCCAGAATTAAGATCTAAGTATGGCACTGCTGGTTAATTTAGTCAGTAAGTGTTAGAATTAGCTTTTTCATATCTAACCCTTATTTGATCCAGATAATGAACCATTGTTTTGTCAACCAAATACATTTGTTGTTTATCTTTTTTAAGATGGATTATTCAGATAAAACACTCGATTATCAATCTAGATCTGAACATGGGGTTCTGGTAACAGTAAAAAAAAAAAAAAAAAGAGCTAAATTTTACACTTGCTGACTGTGGTTGATTCTTACTAGAACACAATGCCTGAAAAATGTACAAACTACCAGTATCAGGCTTACATTGTGTTAACACGAACCAATCATTTTACATCGATTGACATTATTAATTTCCCTGTAAATAACTTAAAACCGGAAAACTTGTTTCGGAAAAACGAACCAGGACATCCTAGCAGATTGACGTTAGCTTTGTCTTCAAATACAACTCATTGTCTTATTTTTTCTGCACCATATTTACCGTTAATGTTTCTTTAGTCTAAAACCATAGTATATGTCGTGTCACAAACAGTTGTTACTGACAACGCCATAAGCCCATCTGAGACCGATAAACAGCCAGGTTTGAGGGCTTTAATAATAAGAAACTGGCTGCTAGCTGGTAAAATGGGGGAAGGGGTGCAACATGAACCTACAATTTGCCCAGCCCAGTCTTTTGTTTCATGGTAGGGAGTGCGTTATCGCTGCACTGAATCGAGGGAGTCTGAATTTAAAGCACAACAAAAATTTTACATGGTAGTTTAAGTTAACATAGTTGTTGACAGGCTGTTTTGGGAAACGTCTAGTCGAGCCAGATGACGGGTAGGCCAGGAAGTTCAGCAATATTAGCTAAGTTAGCGCTTGTTTAACTGCTTGATTCCCTGTCAAATTAAATGAAAGAAGATGTCAGTTTGTTTCGAAACATTGCACTAGACCATCCGAGGGGGGAGTGCTGAATAAGCTCGAACCAAACATGCACCAAATGGGATAATGGAGATGAGCAGGGTCAATAAAAGCTAAATGTTAGCTAGCTGACTTTTCATCAACTGGATTAGCTTTACAACCCTAACGTCAGCTAAATCCGTCTGCTGTGACAATCTATGAGATCGACAGTTCGTGGTCTCAAAATAATGAAGGTTGCACAAAACACCCCAAAAGAACCAATGAATCACACTTTCATGGGAAAAGAACAATATCCAGCTAGCGTAGAGCGTGCTAACAAACGGTGCTGTGTTGACAGTTACCCGAGGCAGAATACCAGCTCCCGGCGTGACTTGCTTCTCTGCACACCACTCGGTTCGACATCTTGGTTCCCAAGCCGCCTATCTTGGTTTCCTTAGCTCTTGTCAGGCGAAAGGAGTAAATTTGCAAAAGCCGGTGACAGCTTATCCAAGTGAAGAAACAACACTCGCAAGCTAACTTGCTCGTAAAGACAAAGGGAAGTTCGAATGTAGAGACAGCTGGGCTAGCTTGCTACAAGCTCACTGTTCTTTTGGCTGGACTAATAAGTTAGCCGCAGAAGACAGCTAACTTCTATTTTGAGAGAAAATCTGATAATATTTTCATGAAAAAAGGAAAGGCACAGAATACAAAATGTATGTAATGTGCCAACACTTAGCCAGAAGAGGAGCAATAACAAGACCACAGTCGGGATCGGAGGATTATTGGTTTGACTGTCGAGCCAGGTAGGGGCATCGCTGAAACCGCTAACACAGTGACGTCAAAGCATTATGATTGGTTGCTTGATTGGCCACCATCAAGTGATTCGTGGAAAAACCAAGGAGGCGTTACTATTACTGAGACGATGTTTGATAGTGAAATTGAACTGCCCGTCAGGTGAGCGGGTACAGACAATCAATGAAATGATAATTGCAAACAGAATGCATCTTTTTGTCTCTTTTGCAAAAGAGACATGGTATCGGCTGTTATTTTAAAATGACAAGTGTTTGATTTAGGCCTACAGTTGAAACGCTGAACACTCTCTTAGTGTTATGCTTACATATTTAAATCAAAGAAACCCATAACCTCCTTTTTATGTTTTCAAGGGCCCTTTGGGGAAATCAGATCAGTGCTTTAAGACTATTGAACAGTAAGAATGAAAAATGTGTCCTCAAGGCATGTTTTTCTAGTGTAGGAACGTATTGCTTATCATATATCTTAGTGGTTTTAAATATATCTTTTGCAATCACAAAGTTTAAGTGATGTCTAGGATAGGAAATACAATACATGAGATTGGATGATATAACACGGCCAATCGCACAATGTGTCATGCAGTTTTTAAGAAATGAACTATTGCACTCCATACAAGCAACACGAAACTGTATTGCTAAAAATCAAATGTGAATCTAAATAAATGAAAAAGGAGACTATCTCAGCAGCCAAACACATTCAAAAATACAATTGACAATAATGTATTTCTAATAATTTTTTCTTTTAAAAAAATTACCCTGACCATATGGGCTTGTTATTTTACAATGCTGACAATAAAACACACCAGTGCAGTTATATTTATACTTTTTCAAAATCCAATTTAATTCAAAATAATAGGAAAACATTCAGGAGTAGTCAGCACTGAACCTGATAAAAAGCTGATATTGTTTCTGTTTTACCACTAAGGCTATACAAATAAAATGTAGCTTAATCGCACGTGTAATTCTATTCACTACTAAAATAATTTAAATGTGAAACTGGTGCCTTTAAATGTTAAACACAAATTTTACATTTAAATAGTAACATCTGAAGAAAACTTTGACCATGTAAAGATTTAAGTCCTAATGAGACATTTTTATGTTAGTTTTGCAATAGGTGAACTTGAGTAGGCCTACTGTACCTGTTATTATTACTTGCTCTGTGTATTAATTCCCTTGTTTGATGTCTTTCATTAATTTTGTATGATGCACACAGCCGTATGGATGTAGCCTACTTATTCTTAAGTATTTTTCCAGTCATTTGATTGACTGACAAATATTAAATTAACGTAATGATCAAATATGTTTACATTGACCTAGTTAAAATGATCAATTAAAATGCACCCGTTCCGCTTAGCTCTCTTATTTTTTATGTTGACTCCGCCTGAGGTACAAAGAATTGTTTACAAAACCGCTTGCGATAAAACAACCCCCTACCCTTTATCGCTTGAAACAAAAATGGGACGATATATAGTCCTAACATCTGCATAGAAGTACAACCTTGGTGCACTAACATAATTTCCGGTTAGAAATTTTGTGTTCAAAATAAAACTGTTTTTATCAGCGCTATTCTACAATACGCAGTATTGTAAAACATCCTTTAGGTCCTGTGATTCAGCACCAAATATTTGGAGGTAAAACTTCAGGAGAAAAAGTTCATGACATTCTGCTCAGCTCTTTTCAGTGCTCAAGAACCTGTACCCAGTTCTTTTAATAACATTAAAGTAATATTTGGGCTTGCTTGTAGTGGATGTCCTTTGACTAGTCTTAAGAGAAGTATATATCTCTTTCATGAAAACATATAGCTTAGATAGTACTTTATGCTCATACATATCATGCACTCAGTAAGGACAGCTATGGTAAGCCATAACAGAAAATCACGGCCTACCTACCATCAATGACATTTACACCAGCAGGTGCAGGAAAAAGGCCTTCTGCATCATTCAGGACCCCAGCCGTCCTGCACATGGACTGTTTGCTCGCCTCCCTTCAGGCAGGAAACTGCATAGCACCATGGCCACCACCAGCAGACCAAAGAGATGCGTCTTTCCAGAGGCCATAAGACTTCTCTTTGCCCAAATAAGTGCAGCTGACGAAGTCTTTGTTGTCAGTGCTGCTGTCCGTTTTAACTATGTGCAATCATTTATATTTCCATTTATGCACTTAATGTTTTTATTATTATTATTTGACTTCTTATTTATCAATAATCCATCAAACTTATAATACTTTTGAACATTTTATCGCCTTTTTTCTACCTATCGCTGTTTATAATTGACACCTAATTTTTCTCTTGTCATGCACCATGAAATGACAATAAAAGCACCTTGAACCTTGAACTTTGGGTACACATTACTATAGTGTCGACTTCAGTAGGCCATTAATTTGTATATCTTACCATCCACAGATGTTACATACATACACAATGCTATGTAAACACTGTGTCTAAAAGTATTTGTCATGTGTCTTTAGCACAGGGTCTAAATGCTAAGGTAGAATTTTAGAGACATCACAACTAAAGGAATGTTTTAAGCACATTTGTCAAGATAGATCTTTGAAAAGGAAACCTGCCATGTGAACTTTTCTCTCAAAGTTTACTACTGAATCATATGAAATGATAGTTTCCAATAATAACACATTTATCAAGTTGGACTTTTTTTAATTACTTGATTTTTGAGCAGAAAAAAGGGGGGAAAAATAGGGCTTCAGCAGATTCCAAAAACGTGCAAAAACCACTGTTTTTATTGTGAAAATTCAACCGGAAGTGATTTTCTTCTTCTTGTCTGCGGAGAGGAGCTAGAGGGCGGAGCCTGTCATCCAGAGTACACCGTAAATGGGGGAAAGCGGAAGCTAGCGGTAGAGATATTTGTGTAGTAATGAGGGTCCCTAAGCACGGTTCATTTGTGACAACAGGGTTGTTTTATAGTCCACAGACTTCAGATTAAACCGCCTATAAATGCGACATATACGCTTTATTTTACCGTAGCGGTTAACTCTGAGTTACAACTGAGAACGAGGGAGATAGTAACGTTAGAGTAATGTCGGCCAAAATGAGCGCAAGTAAAGGCAGAGACAGCGCGGAAGTTATAAAAAACTACCATAAACAGGCGTTTGAGTATATATCAAAGGCATTAAGGATCGACGAGGATGACTCAGGTTTGTTTTTTGTCTGTTTTGGTTTTAGTGGCCAATGTGTTGTGGCGTGTGACAGCTTGTGATAAACACCCCCCTCCCTTTCCCCCCCTTTGATGACAGGAGAAAAGGAGCAGGCTGTGCTTTGGTACAAGAAAGGTATTGCTGAACTTGAAAGGGGTATTGCGGTGGAGCTAACGGGACAAGGTAACATGCTGACAAACATCTAAATGCACTGTACACGGTGAGCACGGTTGACATGCTTTGGCCCTATACTCCATGTTTTGTTTGCAGGTGATCAATATGAGCGCGCACAGAAACTCCAGGATAAAATGGTCTCTAATCTCACAATGGCAAAAGATAGGCTTGCCCTGTTAGGTAAATGACAGCATCCTCGTCGTCCTCAAGTATAGACTCTGTTCGCTATTACGATAACAACCGATTGTTATCTAATCTGATGCTGAAAATCAATACTGTTGTTGCTGTTTCATAGAAGCCACATTGGCGTCCAAGAGGAGAAGTGAGCCGCAGAGGACCGCAAATCATGCTCCTCCACAGCCGAAGCCTGCACCTAAAATTCAGCCTGTAGCGCGAAGTTTGTCCACAAACATCAGACCCTCCACTGCTGTCAGACCCCCATCAAGACCTGCCGATCCAAAGGTGATTTATTGATTACACTTGGGTGTCCAGTTACAGCAACTTGTCTCCTACAAGATTTAAGAGTTGAGATCGTTTTTTTGCTGTATGACTACCTAAGATGGTAGAATTAAATGCAGTTGCAGTCGCTTAAAGCTACTTTAACACCATGAAATTATGTGAATGTATTAGAAATGAATAAGTTCATAAAAAATATAAAGTACTTTTGTAAATATGAATGCTAAGGAGGTCGAGAAATGTTGCAGCTTGAGGATAGAGGCTGTCCTTTAGATTGATGTTATGTCAGCAGATACCTCTTGTCAGATGGCAGCAGGGTGAACAGACTGTGGCTAGGTTGGGTACTGTCTTTTAATATCCTTATGCAATAATTCCAGATGACGTATGTCATGATTTCCGGGTATTTTTCTTCCTGCTTAGGTGAACCCACGATTTGGAAAAGCTCAAAATGGAAAACCTGCAGGTGTGAAACAGCCCCAAAAGCGGGACATGAAGAACTTCAAAAATGTGGACAGCAGACTGGCCAACTTGATTCTAAATGAAATTGTTGACAGGTATTAATGGAAAATATCACACCACAGGTAAATTTTGGTGTCAAGGGAGTAGAAATTTTTAAAAGAAGTCTGCTAAAGTAGCTTTCTTTGTTCACTGCAGTGGAACATCTATATCCTTCGACGACGTTGCAGGACAGGAACTGGCTAAGCAAGCACTCCAAGAGATTGTCATCCTTCCAGCATTAAGACCAGAGGTGATCGCTCACAAACAGTCTCTTCTTACTATGTTTCTACATTTTTAAATTCACATTTAATGATTTTTTCACATTTTACTGTTCAGCTCTTCACTGGCTTGAGAGCTCCGGCACGTGGCTTGCTTTTATTTGGCCCACCTGGAAACGGGAAAACCATGCTGGTAAGTTAAATGTCCCTCCCATCACGGCAAAGTGATTCATTTACATCAGACTGAAACTTAATAATTTGCATATAGCTGCTGATTTTATTGCTTCAGTATCATCAACTAAATCACAGCCTTTACTTCCTCTCGCAAGGCCAAAGCAGTGGCAGCCGAGTCAAATGCCACATTCTTCAACATCAGTGCTGCCAGTTTGACTTCTAAATATGTAAGAAAATACTTTTGGTGCTCTTTTTTCAGGAGTTACTCTCTACACACATTTTAAATTAAATTTTTTTTTTTTTGTTGTTATTTGTATTCACCATCACAGGTGGGAGAGGGTGAGAAGCTTGTACGAGCACTGTTTGCAGTTGCCAGAGAATTACAGCCTTCTGTCATCTTTATCGGTTTGTATCACAGGATTGATGGACAAAATTTTGCCCCAAACCCAGGCTTTTGACCCCCAGATTTCCTGATTTTGTTCTCTTTTTTTACATTCAGATGAAGTTGACAGCTTGCTCTGTGAACGAAGAGAAGGAGAACACGATGCCTCTCGTAGATTAAAAACGGAGTTTCTCATTCATTTTGATGGGGTAAAAGCAGCAGCAGTTGCCCTTCTGCCACCTCTGAAATTTGATCACTAACCAACTACAGTGTGTTCGAGTCACTGCTGTAATTTTCACAACAGTGATTCTTTGTTTTAGGTGCAGTCAGCGGGGGATGACAGGGTGCTTGTAATGGGAGCGACCAACAGGCCTCAGGAGCTTGATGAAGCAGTATTGAGGTAAAAGAGACAGCTTCACATGCTGTACAGTTTTCATTCATTCATTCATTCATTCATTTGTTTATTTTGCTTTGCATGAGCTTACTAAAAGTTTTCTTGTGGTAACCTTTTCTTGTGTTCAGGCGCTTTGCAAAAAGGGTTTACGTGACGCTGCCAGATGTGGAGGTACTTACTGTGCAACCATTGTCACAGCTCATTACTATGATCAGTGATCTTTGTTAGCTTTGAAATGCAAATGATGAAAAGACTGTTATAGTTTACGTAGTTATCAGATGCAACTCTCATCCTTCCAGACAAGATTCACACTGCTGAAAAATCTCCTGGGAAAGCAAGGGAATCCTCTGAGCAAAAACGAGCTGACCAGTCTTGCAAAGTGAGTTTTGTATTTTCGTGCCATACAACCTTTAGGATATTGTGTTTCCTTGTATTAATCTCTGAATATGCAACTTAATAGAACAACTGAAGGGTATTCAGGAAGTGATCTCACATCGCTAGCTAAAGATGCTGCACTCGGACCAATCAGAGGTAAGTCGCTTCCTCACATTACGATGCGGTTGATGTAAATTTCAGCCTCCATGATAAGCTAAATCAGCTTCTTTTTTTCATATGATAATCTTCTCTTACACAGAGTTGGGACCAGAACAGGTCCGGAGTATGGCTGCTAGTGAGGTAATGCATATGTGGTTTATGTATATTTAACTGCCATTCTGTAACAGTATTTTTCGGTATAGTTACACTCTATTTTCCTGCATTCACAGATGCGTAACATCAACATGAAAGACTTTGAGGATTCCCTGAAGCGCATTAAGCCCAGTGTTAGCCCAGCAACTCTTAAAATGTATACCAAATGGAACAAAGATTTTGGTGACACAACAGCTTGTTGAACTCGACTGCTCATTTTCACATGTAAAAATGAAAAAAAAATTTGATTTTTTTTTTTTTTTTTTGGTTGTTGTTTTAACTTACGGGTAAAAGATGTCAACAGCGCAAACAAACCTCTGGAATAACTAGAAAAAAAAACACTTTCCGGGTTGGTAAAGCAATAATGTATAAATATTACAACATTCTGAAACATTATTGCAGCATTTCCTGTTTTATGGGAAGGCTTTGCTAGTAAGATTTGTATGAACTACTTTAGGAAGTTGTTACACTCCTAAATCACTGTCTTTCTACTTGAAGTGCATAATTTATTATTAAGAATGTCCTGCAAAATTACAAGTGATCTTTTCTTGCCTCATGGGGGCAGCAAGTTTCTCTAAATCCTGACATAACCACACTGATTTTTTGATTATGTTGCACATCCATTAACTGACATGTTGATGGTATCGATCACCAAGTGCTGTACTTGTACAGGTGCAGGGGTGATAATTATTGGGAAAAGATTTGCCAAGTTGGTTGCTTTTGTATATAAAAACGTTTTTCCATTTGCTGTTTTAGTTTGTAGATACAAATACTTAAGTTGTGTTTGAAAGTTGGGGATCTAATGTAGTGCTGTGCTGGCCAACCCCCCCTTATTTTTTTTTCTTTTGGTGAAGAGTCGTGACAGTTGAAAATGATTTCATCGAGTAGAATGGTAATGACTTCCAACTCTCCTCTTTGAACAATAAATACATTCATTGAAGTTTCTCCATCTTTATTTTTTTGCTCTTGCTTTAAATCGTGCAATGAAAATAGCATCAAAGACAAATAAGTGCTTAACTCTGTCTGAATCCCTTTTTTGCCCTCCAAGTGCAAAAGTCACACCACTCACTTTTACAGTTGTTCATATTAAGTAAGTTCTATAGTGTATCTGAGTCACAGTTATACAAAATCAGAACAACAAATATGCACATAAATGGTTGTTTCTTCAGTTCATCCTCTGTGCAGATGGAGGGTTTTCCTTTAGATCTAACAGGGAACGCCAAACTTCCTAACATTCCTTGGGAATTTCCCATAAATTTGTAGTATAAAACAGGATATAACAGGGTAACATATTTTTAATTTGCCCCAGTGCAAATACTTTTCCTCAACCTCTCCTCTTCCCCCAAACATAAGCACATGCTCATCCATACACACACACACACACACACACACTAATTTATACAAACAAAACATGCAAAACTGTAAGTGAGTAACTCAAAGTAGAAAAGTGGTACCTTTACCATTATTCTTTGTGAAAGCAGAATACTTTTGGTTAGAGTTTTAAGATTTAATCCCCCAAATTAAACAAAATGGTGTAGGTATATTTTACAGTGTTGTAACGTTTGCTTTACATGTAAATCCTGGACAAACTGTAGTGCTCGGTGAGCAAAGCTTCTCCACGTCTTACACTTGTAGGTAGATGGTGCTGCTGTTCTGTTTTTCACCTGTTGAAAGACTCCTTTCTGTGGCTTGAACTGCATCTAAAATGAGGAGACATTTAGCCCGCAACCACAGATATGTGGAATGCAGTGTATAGCTATTAATGAAAAAAAAAAAAGTGTTCTGCTTGGCTGACATTCAGTTTGAATGATAGATTGGATCAAGTTTAAAGTTCAAAGTTTTGGGTATGTCTTTGTGCTCAGACAGCTCTGAGAAACCATCACAGTGTTGATATGTAAAGCTACATTGTGCAGCTCAGTGGTCAAAACCCCAGAACAAGCAGCCATATAATAACAAGCCAAGTGACTCAGCTCAGATAAGAGAAATTGGCTGCAAGGACAAGTCTGATTCAAGCCTATTAAATGCTTGTGGGCAGGATTTATTTCCGTGCACTCCACACTTTTCACTGAAAAATCTGACTTAAATTCCACCTCTCTCCCATAGGCCCTTGCTATGGTCAGCCGGTGGTGTTGCCTGTGGTTTATGTGGCCTGACAGCTGCATCTCCCATCTCATCTGCTCCTGTAACTGTTAACAGACTGTGCAAATGCAAACATTTTTTTGCAATTAATTATGGCTGTCCCCCAAGTTTTATTTCCACAGTAATTCAAGTTACTGCAGTAGAATTTTAAAAAAGAGCTAAATATGCACAACAGTCCCTCCCAGAGCTGCAACCACACCTACACTCTTCTCCTCAGGGGAGAGATGTTGGATTTGGAGTGTGTTTCTGGACTTGTCATGACTGAAGAGCTTCTTTCATGATGCCAGACAGGAACGGAGCGTGTTGGGGTTTGGATTGAGTCATCATCTTTTCCCTCTGTTTACCCTTTACCGAGAGTATCCTGCACTGTAAACAAATGGCCTGTATGATGGACTAGTTGCAAGACCATTTAGTCATGTTATTTTCTCCTCTTAATATCTGGATATAAAATCAATACCTACATGTGATAGAATGATCAAATCACCTCATATCAAGACCCTACAAGCAATTACTTTTATAACAACCTGTAATTACAGTAGAGAGCGATTATCTATGCACACGACACGCTTTAAATTTTCAAGCTGACAGAAGACAGAGCATTATTGAGGTGGCTTAAGCCTTCTAGATGATTGACAGCTTCCCTTTCAGGTTGCGTGTGCGGAGACCTGCACCTCCACAGTGGCTCATTGATGCTTTGACCACTACATCCACTCAAGGGAAAACAGAATAGGTGATCATTTGATACCTCCAGTGCACTAGCCCACCCTGTAGAGAGTTGAATAATACTGTAGTCAACACAGTGAGGACCTGTGACTGACTGAGAAAAAATTATGTGAACGTTTCTTTAAGTGGTCCATTATTAAAAGAGTGTGTGGACGGGAGGGTTTTGTTATAATAAGTGCAAGTATTTCATTTTAAGGCTGTTTGGATTCTTGTTTGAGTTTGCTGAGGTATTAATTATGAACTGTTAATAATTGATTCCAGGCCCTGTATTAGATGCTGACCGTGTGCAGCATTGTGTTTGTAAGTGGATGTGAGCTCAGCAATCTTTGAGAAAAGCTCGATTATAAATTGTTGAACTGTTAAAGAGGGATTTCCTTCAGAACTGGGGATTTGGCCTTTTTATCACCCTCGGTTTAAGGATGTGTTCAAGGGCTTACACAGTGAAAAGCCTTCAGGGCTGAGTGTGTCCACTTTCCAGCACTGGCTGCTTCTGTTCCACAGGCCTGCACACCCAAAACACAACTTCATTTAGCATGGCAGTGTTATCTTTCCCTCCCTGGGGAGGCTACAAGCCAAGTCTAATCTTGTATCCAATGGCAACATCTGTCTGTCTTTTATGAACAAATTTATTTTTCTTGCTTGCTGTTTATTTATGGTGTGTGTGAGTAGAAAAATTTAGGGTTGCTCCATAGATATGTATGTACACATATATGTGTGAAAATGAGCTTATTCAGGCCAGGTCCAGCTTTAGCTTGTGGTAGTGAGGAAAACTGGGCTATTAAGATGATATGGAGCTAAGACTTGCGCTAAATATGTTAAAGGAAATATTTTTTTTATTTTTGAGGATTACACTTATTACTTTCTTCCAAGTAGTTAGCAGATAAATGGATTTATGGTTTGGTTAGAAATAGCTTGATGAGAAAATTGATTGTTCCTGTGAAATAAATACTATGCCAGCTGCCAACTTTATGTTAGCTTAGCTTAGTGTAAAGATGGGTAACAGGGTGAAACTGCTAGTCTGGCATTGTTTGCAGGTAAAGAAATTGGCCTACTAAGACTTTCCAAAATCACCAACTAACATGTTACTTGTTTTTTTTTCATCAAAACCGAGTTCCAAAAAGAACTGGTTGAAGCTGTGTTTTAATGAAAGGGATGTTTTTGTGTTTCAGGTCTTGAGGCCAAGCTTAGAAAAATGACTAACCATCCACTCATGACAGTAGTAACAATCTTCTCATCTATCTCTCAGAAAGAGAGCAAATAAGGATATTTCTCCAAATAAGCATGCAATTTCTGCCAACTGTAATTTTGTAAAACTCTGTGATCACAGATGTAGTCAATATATTCATTTAGACATCAGTAGCATTCAAATACTGCAGATACTGATACAAGATACAAATACTGCTGCCTAAGATTGCAGCCTTTTACAGATGAATGTGCCTTTACTGAGCTAAACACTGCTTTTTTTAATTTCAATAAAAGGTCAAGGTCAGACATGACACAAATAGTTTTAATTAGGTAACATAAATAACAAATGTGACTAACCTTTCACTCTCAGTAAAGTGTAGCTAAAATAAAAGTATATGCTTTTGGCTCATCAGAAGGAGTTTTTTTTTTTGCTTTCTGGTTTGTATTCATGCAAAGAGTTTAAAGTAACCGCTCGACCGTATGTCTGCCGAATTTTCACTCTAGCAGAGCGATGGGTCTGTGGTTAGGTCAGTAATAGCTAGTCTTAGAATCTTACTATCTAATTTGGGAGGTCAACACCTTTTACAAGGTCAAGATGATAAACAGCTCATGTGAAAAATTACATTTTTAAAAATGTGTCTGCATGTATGTAGAAGATTGATCAGCAGAGGGAGGGGATTATTTTAAGCCATGAGGGATTTCAGAGTGCATTATTCATGTCTGCATACCATGGAAAGAAACCAAGTCAAGCTTATGTGTTTTCTCTCCAACTTCAGCCTGTAGCCACAAAGCTGTAAAAGACTGAGGTGGACGGAGAGAAGTAAACTCTTTGTCATGCCGGCACATGACCCACAAAGTCATTAATATGAGTAATCTCTGTTAGATGATGAGTCATAATCTTCCCTTTAGCTTCACAGAAACTGTGCAGATGTATTGGACTTGAAAATAATTTAGCACAGCTTGCCAAACATCCCTCAAAAGGTCTCATGTTTATGGCCTCATATCCAGATGGTCCTCAAGATAAAATGTCAAATAAAAACTAAATAAGGTTCCATATCACAACTCAGTGAAAGAGAATAGTGTGAACAAGTCTCCTCCCACATGATGATCAGGATACATATTGGCATTGGACTGAGACGGACATGTTGAGACGTGGTTTGACGCTGGCGACGATACTGAGGGGAACGCTACGCGGTCAGGGTGAGCTGCAGGCTGCCCCGCGGTGCATTCCTTCAGCTCATGTGCAGCCAAAACACTTGATGAAAATTGAAAATGCAGTGAGGACTTAACATTTTCACAAGAATAATGCTTTGGCTGCCTGTCACGCTGCTTTTCCCACTCCCTTGTCCTCTCCTTTTTATCTCTTTGTTGCCCTTCCCTCAGGTCATTCATGTGAAGACAGGAGTGATGGTTCAGCTCCACCTCTGACCCCGGTCAGGTTCACTGTGCAGCAATTAAACAGTCCACTCTCATCTCACTCTCCTGGAATGGTGTGAACCATGGCTTCAGAGCCCAGAATTAAATATAACTAATGTTTAAAAAAGGTCATTTGATGATCATAATGTAACATGATGCAGGTTATGGCAGCAATATTGTAAAGTAATTTTCAAAAAAATCTTAAATTGACCATGGTGGTGAACTTCAGCTGCACTTTTAGTGAACTCTATCAAGACATTACAAAGAGTTCTTACTTACTTGTTACCTTTTATAGCTATGTTCACCAAAATCACTAGAGGGCCAGACTGACTGACTAAAATTATAAATTGAATTGTATGAAATAGCACTTTATTTTCTGTCAGGCTTTTCTTAAGTGTCCGAATTGTGATCGTGTAAATGTATCCACTAAAAAGTGTCCTCAAAAAGTCCACAATCAGACAAAAAAAAGCAGTATCCATGTCATGTTTGCTATTTTCTGCCGAAAACCCCATAAGTAATGGGTAGGACTTTATAGATGTGAAAATTGCCATTGCATGACTCTACAGTTGTCAGTAGCGGACAAAATAATGATAATTAAATGTCTGGTATCTCAATTTAGTACTATTGAGTGTCTATAAAATAGGGAGTAGTGAATGAGTGAACATGGCAGGGATTTCAGAAACAGCCACAAACTGCACTTTGACAGGACTAAGAGTCTGCAGCCATGCTAGCAGCTCTCTGAAATGCTCACATTAACATGCAAACATACTCATAATGACAAGCAGGCCAATGTTTTGTCAGCACTACTGTTTACCATGTTTACTATTTCAGTGTGGTTTGTTTACATGCTAACATTTGCTGATTGGCACTAAAAACAAGGTACAAATGAGACAGTTTGAACGTTGTTTTCTCTGCAGGTGAGCCATTTTCTCAAAAATCAAAGTATTGGAAAATCTTACACTTTGACCAGATAATGATATTACACTAAAAGCCAGAGGACCAGTCAGTGAAAGTTACCACAAAACATGAAAGAGCATCCAGAGATCCAAGGGTTGGTTTGTCCGTCCGTTTACTGTAGGAACATGGTGGTGCAACATGGTGGACTCATTCTAAGGTAACAAAGCCATAACAGTGGCTTTGTAAGTGATTGTAAGTGATTGTAAGTGATTTTTATATTCCATTTCTTCCATTTTCTTCCAGTAGACCCCCCCATCCCCATCTTACACACTGAACAGTTAATCCATTCATTGGCTTTTAGCCTACTTCACCTTAGAGTCCCTTTGTTTGCATGACTAAAAACCTGATGAACCTCATTACACCAAACTGACTGAGTTGACATTAAGAAAGAATACAAGTCAGCATAGTTTTTCTTAATAAAAACAACATCTTAAGCATCTTCAAAACCTCACTCCTTAAAATAAGGACTTGAGGACTTGTGTAAAGAGCACACATAGCTGCTCTAATCCGAACACTCTTCTCTATGTGATGGAATAGGTATGCGCAATGATTAAAGCAATTAAATGTTGGCCTTTTGAAAATGATTTGCTTTGGCAGGTATTGAGAGAGTCAAGCAAAAACATACATTCCTGCCTTGGCATTAGCAACACAACCAAAAAGGACTGAAGCAGTTTGCAGAGTCACAGGTTTGCAGATCTGAACATGTTGGCATGCACGCTGTAAGCCTCCTTCCATGATTTGTATAAAACATACATAAGAAAGTTATTTAGGATGTGAAATACAAGATGTTTTACAACTTCAGTCCAATGAACAATTATGAGAAAAAATGACTCTGGAAGCCCAAGCTGTTTGCATTTCTTCATTGAAGAAGCCAATTTTATTCTGTTTCATTGAATTATGTGTATTGTGATATTAATTAATTATAAGTAACATGCTGTGTTTTTATAGATGTGATCACACATTAGGGTCCATTTGCACAGGATATTAAAATCTATCAAAATAGATGTCCTGCTGAATCAAGCCAACAGAGTGGTTTAGTTCATGAGGATGTTTCAAAGCCGACTGTCTTGGCCACAAGCCGAGAAAAAGGCCCACAGCTCTTTCATCTCTGAGTCCGGCAGCACCTCACAGTGTGTCACAGCACCACTCACAATGCAACACACACACATCAAACATTTTGTGGTATTTGGTAGATCTTTACTTTGTCGAACACTGTGTCATTTTGTGGCTTTGGGTTAACTTGAAGTGATTAAGGCTCAGGCTCAAAATCCATGACTTTTTCATGCAAATATGATTATGTGTCTATTGAATGAGGATCTCTGTAGTTTGTGTCACAAAGAAAAGCTGCCAGGATAGAAAATTTCAGGCCTTGTGATGGAGCCTGGGCTTTGAAACTGGACTTGTTGTCTTAGAGCACTTGGTCAAGAAGCACATCTTGACCTCTGTCACATGACCTGTAAAACAGAGGTCTCCTTATCCGCAGCATCGGGCCATGAGCTGGCTGCTGGGGGGAGGGGAAAGGAAATGGGATTACTCTGAGATGTTGTTTTGCAAATCTATTCCAACATCTTTCACAGTGATTCCGTGACAAAAATAAGAACTCTGAGGCACATAAAACACAGACTGAGAGTCAAGAAGCAAAACGTAAGTTGCCTCGGAAACTACTTTTAACTGATTTTTACAACCATATGCGAAGCAGGAAGAAAACCTGAGCTAATAAATGACTGTAGTAATTAATAGATGTTTTACATGGTGACTCGGATATATCAGAGGTAACACAGCACCAAGGGTAATAAAGTTTAATGGACCCCATTGCAGCATCCTGTGTAAATCACTGTATAATTAGCGAGTGAAGTGTGAATCAACCTCTGCGATGCCCAGTGGCGCTACTGATAAATGGCGGCACATCATGTAGCCATCAAAGCCTGGAATCACAGAGCTTTTTCCCATAATAAGAGGTGTGTTTAAATATCTTGAAAGAGCATTAAAGATGCTGCATGTAAAATTTTAATCACATATCACAAATCACAAATCAATCACAATACAATTCCCACAAAGGCTAGACATCAACCCTGTGTACTGTGTACTCTGTGCACAGGGTTGATGTCTAGTTCAAAGCCAGCCATGAAAGTACAAAAGTGTATGGCTTAAATGAAAGTTGACTAAAAGAGATCAAACTGTTCTCATTGTACTCGGGCTGCCTGGGTGAAAACCAGGAATCCTAACTGCTAAAAAATATAGAACCTACATTATAAACACTATATTTTATATTGTGACCCATCAAATAAGATCGGATCAAATGATTTGAAGCAGATTTAAGCACATATTTTGGCCTTAATGTTGCTCTTTAAGTTAAATATAAGCATATAGCTGCATCCATTTTGTTATATGTGGCTGGTTTTTTGTGATTATGAGGAAATTCACCACAATTACAATGTGAAAACATGCAAGGAGGTTTGTTGATAAACTTGCAGATTACATCTCTCCTAAATCTGCAGCTCCTCTTTACTTTACAGTTCTAAATACAAGTTTCAGCCCATTGTTAACTTTAGCCTGCAACTTTTTTGTGTTTTGTTTTTACTGTCACTGCTCTCATTGCATAGCTTTCAAAACAGGCAACTGTTTTTTTATCTCAAAAACTCACTGTACACTACCCACTCAGCACCAAGCAGCAGACCAGCACAGTCAGAAACTAGCTGGTGGATGTGAGCATTAAGAAGCTAAAGAGTGAGATATTTCCTTCAGGAATTGATGGAGACAAAATCCAGAGCTACAAGAGAATGTATATTGGACTTGTATTCATCAAGTGGACAGAAACATGACTTCATATCAATGAAAATGTCTCTCCATGACTGCTGGATGTCAAAATAAGCAGCTGTTTGCTAACATGTTTGCCAACTTTATTAACTTAAAGGTGATGATATATTATTGTTTAACTGACAACTTGTTTCTACTGTCTCCCAGTAGCCAAAATGATCAGTTATTATAGGTCTAAGAAGCTGCTGCAGGTATTGGTTTCTACCTCAGCTCCAGTTGGTAGCATGCTGCTAACACTCTTTAAACTGTGTCACACTGTGAGAGAGGAAGACTTTAACTATGACCAGATTAATAACTGGGCTTGGAAGGCATCATTTATGGAACATATGCTACTGAGGTCCTCAAAGGATGAGTAAATTTACTGTATCCTTCCTCACTCTCCTTTCATTACTCAGATTTATGACAGCTTAGATTTTTATGTGGTATTAGTTTACTGCGTAATGAGACAGGTCAGTTTTAACTGGATCTCAATACAGACGGCAATGACAAATGGTCAGAAAGATTTTAATTGAGGGCAGGGAGATCAAAGCAATATTCAATCAGTTTGTTCATATTTTCTATGAAATACAGACATTGTGAGCATATACTGTACAATACTATGTGTTTAGTATTTTAAGCAGACGCCCAGATCTTGCCAGGTGTTCCACAGCTGGGCATTAAGCACCTAAGTGAGTCACTATAGGAACTGTCTGGTATGTTGTCCAGGTGGTCAGGAGAGTGCTTCTTTTAAAGTGAGACCAAGCCTGGAGGGTTAAACCCTCCGTAGTTTATTTCACATATGGAAACGAATGACAGAGAGCAGCTGAATATCTCTGCACATATCCAACTTAACTTCTGTGAATTCTACTTAGAAATAAGAAGTTGTAACACAAGAAGTAGCAATGCACCAAGTATGCACAACAGCCCACAAAATATATGCATGTTTAAGCACATTTTTTATGTCTTATCCTTTTATTATACATTCTATATGATCTTTCATAATTATACCTCACAGTGCACCGCTGCATTCATTCTCATCTAAAACAGGAAAATTTCTTCCACATCCTGTGTACATTCTATGGATCATTTTAAATTTAGATTAGGCTCAGTATATCCCCTGGTGGTGACTATTTTTGCATTGTAGTCACAGTATTTTTCTGGCGTCTATCTGTGCCACAGCAATGACCTATTTTCTCAGTAGAGATGGGTGGATGTTTGTGTGATCATCAGACAGAAATCAAAATGTATTGACTTTTCCATGATACAAACACAATGGACTCAAAGCACTTGCCTTTGAATTCTAAAAACCTATAGACCAGGTAGACTGAACACTTAAAAAGATAATCTTTTAGAAACTGTGCTACAAACTATGAAGCCTAGAATGAAAAAGTCAAAAACTGGCTCTAAGGAGGGCCTCTCATGATTTGGTGAGTTTTGTAGCCACTCTAGGTCTACAGGAAGTTACCTACAGTAAGAGTAACTGGAGGGGTGGTTGCAAATTGCATCCTCAATGCTTAATCTGTGAAACTTGACCTTTAGCTTTACTAATTGACACAATGTCTCTCAATTATTCAATCCATACAAAAACAGTGTAACATCTATAACTCAGTAATTGATAACAAGACGTTTTGCGGGGGCCCTGAAGGGGCCACATACACCCAGTGGTCGACAGGTCAGTTCAAAAGTAATTTTGTTCCTTCCTAATTAGGTTCAAACAGGCATGTGTCATGGGTCATCAGTTGTACTGAGGGTGTCATCTTTCAAGATGACAAGTTTTTGCTGAGGGAGAGGATAATGGCGCAGCCCGCTAAACTCCTGGCACACACGGGTCAAATCCCCGACCCTGATGGGGTTTCAAGACAGTTGAGAACATCAATGTAGTTAATGGGGTCACGCTTTTTTAAGGAGATTTGAAATGCTTGTTTGATGTGACTTTGATCCTGACTGACAGTTTCAAGCTTGTTTACGCCTTTGCACCATCGACAGAGGCGCCCATGAGTTACAACACATCAGGCTGGGTGACAGGTGGGCTCCCCTTGAGATGTCCATGGAGATCCTTAGCGTGATAGTTTGTCAGTTTGTCAGACTCCTGCAGCTGTAGCTCCTCAGAAGAGCAAGGTCACTAATCTCTTAAATCCCCAGAAGGCCAGAGGAAAGTACCCGGGGTCTAATGTCAGAACACAAACCTCTTACGCAGCCTAGGGAGGCTGAGGTAAAAAAGCTTAACATACTCTTTCCACTGTGCCAAGCAGAGCCTCAGGGCTGCCAGCTACTACAGGTAAGTTTTAGTGTAAGCAGAGGTTACCGTCTGTCAGACATCAAACAGTTTAAAAGGCAGGAAAGGCATCGCTTAAAGATCCTTGGAAACCTCTGAGAGTACGTGTGTGCTTTATGTCAGACTCAGACTACACTATAATTTTGTCTCCTGTGATGGACACAGTGTCATATCTTGCATTTAAAAAGCCATTAACTATGAGTTACTTGACAAAGAGACATGACAGACTACATGTTGGCCCTGACCAATCACAGCCTGCTGTCTTTCACAATGTGTGGGATGTTACCAGGAAGATGGCGCTGGAGGCAAATTTACAAAAACAGAAATATAGAATAAAACAATGTCACTATGTATGACAATGGCTGTCTTGTGTTTGGAAAAGCCTAAAAAGAAAGGATAAACAATTGTGACCAGATTTGTGCACAGAAGAAAGCTCTTTGTTTCTATTGGTCAGCGTATGGAACACATTGTGGCATTCTTCGAGGAAGGCAAAAACAATTGTAACATGCAAGTCTCTTTGCCAGGTCGTCATGGCGTGTCCCGGGTGTGGCGTTGGTTGTCATCTGTTATGATGCACTAAATGGGATAAAATTATGAAATGTCGTGCCCAACATCTATTTCCATTCCTGACACTCTATGTCTGTTGTGCTTTTGTCTGGCTGAACCCGCAATAGTCCTCCTTTAGAGAGGATGTTTTCTACATCTGACTGTCTCCATTTCAAAACAGAATTCAGAGGTTTATTTGCGTATTTACATTTCCGCATCCACACTTTGGCAAAATATCCCCTCATGTCAAAACAGACTTGCAGACCCCTGCGGGGATGGCGTGTATTCAAACCTGAATAAGACCTACTTACATAAGTTACCTGCTTAAGCAAACAGACACGGGAGGAGAAATTGCAATTTGAACCCAGTGCCCATATAAATGTTTGCATGTGGTTCAGGGCCAAATGTCTTGAGCCACAAAACCAATCCACATCTCTCACTGGGCACAACACAGAGCCTGTGTTCACTTTCAAATGCATACTGAACCATTCACCTATTCTTTATATAGGTTTTATTATGAGGTATTATGCAGAGCATATTTAAGAAAACAGTGCAGCCCCTTTTCTCATAAACATAACAGTTGTAGATAAGACCAATAATAGACAAAGTGTTCTTTTCCTGTGCAGAAAGTCACCAAGACAGCAAAACAAAAGCTCTAAAACACTAGAACTTTTTTTTTTTAATAATTTATCTAAAGTATTAACCTCTGCTACTGCAGGCTTGTCAACTGTTTTGGTGCAGGGGAAAGAGGAAAAACAGTCCGGTCTTTGTACCTGTGGTTAAGTCACAGCATGAACTGCAGGCTTCACTGAGGAATTTCAGAATTTCCTTTTACTTGCAGGGAGTATGTCACGAATCTCAGAGATGCACCACGAATATCTGTACTGGTGTTATCACACAGTCTGATGCCTATAATCTCATCCAAATTATATCATCAGACCCAATAACTCATTATAAAGCTGGCTTTGCCTTAGATTTTTAACACACAGCATCATGCATGTTGCAGCACTACCCATGAGAAGAAGTCATCTGGCTCAAACCCTTGGAGAAGGAGGTGTGAACACGTTGTGGGCAGACAGAGGTGTTTTAAGGGCTTTTGTTACTGGACATGTGCCATCTGCACCTGTAAGCCAGCTGGATGTTACTCTAAATGTGTTGTCTTGTTTTTTTTTCTTTTTAAAAAAAAGCAAAATAGTCTATTTTTTTATTCATTTAAAATATCTCCTTACATCGAGTCATCTTATCTTCCTTTCTGTATAGAGCTGATTTGGATAGGCTTATGTTGAGAAGCACTGTCACAAGTCCAGCAGCCATTACAGAGGCAACACATTAAAAAAGGCCAAAATTTGACAAACTTCCTTGAACAAACTTTGTCGCAGATTTCCTCTTGGCGACTGTTGGCCATGTTGACCAAATTCTCATGTCTTTAAATAGCCATGAGCTAAAAGGAAGTATAGAAAAATTTACTGCTGTGCAGAACACACTTAACCAATATCGTGCATGGATTGACCCAAAAAATGACAGACAAGCCTTTTAGCTCCATACTGTGTGGAGCTTTCATACAAGCAGTCCCTGTGTGTCTCGTTTGGTGACAGGGAGAGAGAAAGTGTGTAGACCTTGTTAAGCAGATCCTGTATTGGTCTCTTGACCTGGTGTATGTCCTCTGTGAAGAGAGGCTTTGTTGCCCTCAGACAGCTCGTAGCCTTTAACGCACACCCTCATAATAGTATCTGTGTCTGTGATTTTCCATTTGGAAAATTGTGAGCTTTTAACCTCACATCCCTGACGCTGCTCCACACAGAAAGAGAGAGAGAGTAATCATCATAAGCCTAATGATACAGTGGCCTACTGTGGCTGCACTGTGATCGCCAAGCTTCACACACACGTGCCAAAGCATACAGGCGAGAGTTAAGCTAATCTTGATGTCTTCCTGTAACGTGCTAACACCTGAGCATTGTACAGTGTGCAGTACATGTCACTGCTTTGTGCTTATCTTAGTGATCCTCATGTATATAAGGGTCCAAGAGTGCATTTTCGCAAAACCTATGAACACATTGCAAGATTTTTCACTCGCAAACTTGTCTCATGTCTGCTGTTGTCATCAGTTTTTTGTTTTCCTTTGCACCTGCCGAATCCAGGTTTTTCCTTAGCCTTTGACCTTTTAGCTTAGCAGCAGTGTAATCTCAGTAACAGCTGTCCTCAATGCTGACAGCATGACAAGCGCTGCCTGCTTGCTGTCAGACAGTCTAATCTTCTCACTTTCACTGTAAGAAGATGATATCCAGAACTACTAGTGATGTGAAGATTAATCACAAAAAATGTGTTACTGATGACATGACTTGCCTTTGGAAACTATTGCACTTTTCATCATGCAGTAAATACTAGCACTGGAATGGCAATTGTCATCAACGTTATGCTGCAAGGTTTCTCTATGATGCCTTCCACAACTATCATCACTATTATCCAATATAAACAAATGATTTATACTACAGAGGCATCAGAAAACCTCCCTGTCTCTCTGGGCTGCATACACAGGGATCACTGCAGAGCTGAAGCTGTGCCGTGTGGCGTCTGTGCGTGAAAGGCGGGTGGAAGCAGTGACTGGGTTCAGTGTTTACTGCTGGACGGGTGACAGTCGGGGTCAGAGGTTCACTTTCCCCTCAGCTCCATCACTCTCTCTGGACGGGCTTTCAGAAGCTCAAAGAAAGGGTTTGATGAGGAGGACTCGGAAGCGCAGAGGCATCTGGCAGCAGCAGCAGCCCTTCCCTCCACATCCTGAGGGCCAGCAGAGCTGCTCTGTGGCGGCCAGAGGAGGGGAACAAGGTGCACACTGTGATCTAAACACAGGCCGAGTGGGGCGGTTCATATTACCCCTTCGGTAGGTGTTGCCACAGAGACACTCACTGTGGAGAAGGATGGAGGAGGGGATATGTGGTGCAATTGTAAGTTTACACAGAACAAAAGGATTTTAATCAATAAACTGGACCAATGTGTGCTCGTGAAACCTCAAACTCTCCTCTAATAAATGGATTGTTTCTGACTGTAGTGTTGTAAATCATGTGGGAGGGGTCCGCACACTCATAGAGGGCCACATGGTTTCACTTTGACATCAGAGCACAGTAAAATTGTCGGTGCACACATTAGCTCACACTAACTTTATTGTGTTTAATATGATACCTCTGACCTAAAGGTACATTAAATTAACGTGCAGTCACACAAGCAGGACTGAAGTCATAACCTGCAAGACTTTTCTAAGTGGAAGTGATTAGTGAAACCAGAATGTGTCCCTGAAGAGGAGGTGCACAGTTACCAATGCAGGACTTATGCGCAAAGTACAAAGGAATGTTTTGAATAGTTAAGATGACAAAAAATTGGGGCAGACCACACAGTACAGTTCACCCCCACTGTTGCACACTGACCCCGTAATCAAGCAATCTAAGCAATTGGATGTTTCCTCATGTGGGACTGAAGAGCCTGTATTTAAAGAAACGTTATGGGTGAGGTTTGGAATTGGCATTGGGGGTAAGAGCTAAGTGGCTTTCTTGCATAAATTTGGATAAAAAAGATCGATACCACTCTCATATCTCACAGAGTTACTTGATTGAATGTAGTAACTCTATAAAGATGTAACAATTGCGAGTAAATTTTGTTAACTTTGGACGGACGGGTTAATTGTTTTGGTAAGCCAAGTATCAAGTATCAAGCTGATAATTTCATAAGCGTTGCTAAACTGAAACAAATTTGGACAATTTTCATGCCATAAATGATGGATTATGCAGGCTGAATGATTTTGTTGAAAGAATGTTAATGTTTCAATGTAAGATCCCCAGAATGTTATGAATCCTTCTGGCTGAAAGTTGTACACCATAAGAGTTCAATCATAATGCTGTGTTGACGTTTTTGGTGGGAAAGTTCAACATCAAACTTCCAAGTTGGCTGCTAAACAGAAACGCATTCACATAAAATATTCTTGGAAAACCTCTACTGGGAAATAAATGATGAACAAATATCAATAAATACAGAGGAGGAAATGTGTAATTTCTATGAATTGCTTGGTGTTGATGTAGGTCTGGACTCCGCTGAGGGCCTTCAGATGTCTTTTGTGTGGGATGAGTTTTAGGGATAAGACTTCTTAGTTTAAGACAAATAAAACCCTTTTTAAAAAAATAGTTAGTTTAGCTGACTAGACATGTCCTTGTTGGCTAGAATTTCCACCCAAAATCTCTATCTTCTTAGTTGTTGGGAAATAGGATTACAGGTGCAACCAGTTGAACAGTGAGTGGTGAGGTATTAGTGACTGCATCTAAGCTGGATTTAAAACTAACTGACCGGTCATCCCTACTGTGTGACACAGTACTGTCTACTGATAACAGGAGAGAGCAGAGCTTCTGCAGAGGACAGCAAGGATTCATGCCTTGGCATCGAAACTCAGGCCATGGAATTAACAATAAAGACTTTTCCTCTGAAGATAGTGAATATCCCATGGAGGAATAACAACCTGAGCATTCTGCATACAGACCCTCCTCTGTCCGAACAAGGAGAGACCATTATTGGAATCTACCTGTTAGTGTTGGGTAAGTCAGCCAACCTCTACTGCCACTTTCAATATAATCCAACACGTAGAGTAGGGTTGCATTTTATGTATTTTTGAAGCAATGGCTGCGCTCTCATGAGGAGAATGCCTTTGAATCATTTAAAGAATCATCCCAGTTATCCATAGGGCATTATACTTCTAAAAACCATCTTACATTAATGTCTATCAAATGGCACTTACTAGAATAAAATAAAATACTTAAAATATTTCTTCTTTGTTTTAGACATTATCTTCCATTCTTCCCTAAAAATCTAAAATGATCTTGTCCTTTAAAGGTCTTAGGTTAAGCAAGAACGAGTCACACATTATTCAAATGTCAACAACAAAAACAACTGTTGTTCCTCTTGTTCCTAAAGGCCAGTCTACTGCTGACACAGTTTGTGTTGGTGGCTGCTTGTTGGTTTAAATCAGTTCACGTAGATTGTGTGTAACACAGAGACTGAGATATAAAAAGAAAAGGGACTATCTTGGTTTTGGGCACTGTTGTCTGTCTACAGAGGAAGATTATTAGCTCTGAACTTCAATAGTTCAGCAGGTCACACAATGATGGAAGTATGATGCAACAAAATTTAACTCTTTACTCTGCTAAATGTAACTCTACCAGACTATGTACCTCTCTGCTGTGTTCTATTCTATTGTACTGTATTTTACTTTACTTATGTGTACAGACTCTACTTTGCTAAACTAACCACTTTATTTTTTTCTCGTCTAATCTGTTCTGTATTCCTACTATGTTATACCATACAACCCTACATCATACATACATACAATAAAACACTGTACTATACTATTCAACACTATTTTATATACTTCTTTACTAAACTTTACCACAATGTAATACTACACTGTACTTCAAACAACTCTACTCTGTTGTACTCCTCTCTGTTTTAATCCACTCTTATTTTCTATATAATTCTGCACTACACTATAATGTGAAACACTATGTGACTTTAGGTAATATATATGTATGAGTAGATATTAAGTGTATGTATTGTGTTTCCTCTCTGTAGGATGGCTGTCCTGGTTTGGAAACAGTTTAGTCATGTTTGTCCTGTACAGACAGCGAGCTTCGCTTCTGCCAACAGATTTCCTCACTTTAAATCTTGCCATCTCTGATGCCAGCATCTCCGTATTCGGCTACTCCAGAGGGATCCTAGAGATATTCAATATTTTCAAGGATGATGGGTATTTGATCACTTGGATATGGACCTGCCAGGTAAAAGCCACACACAGATACTACTGGTTTTAATAGAGTTCATTTAAAGGGGTTAGTTGTTTGCTTATTAATCATATTCTAAATATCCTATCAGATTTCCCACCATATCCTTAATTTGTGGCAGAATTTGCAGCATTAACATTCAGTAAAATTCCAGGAACTTGTAAACAAAATTCTCTAAATGTGATGACTGTGCATATTCAATAAATAAATAAATAAATAAAAACACGTGCGTAAATCTGCTCTCACTGGCCAAATTCAATATTAATGAACACATTAAAGGAATCTGTTGAAGCCTTACAGTAAAGAGAGTATGCCTATGAGTGTGTGTGTGTGTATGTGCAAGGGATTATGCTAGTAGCCATGTGGGCTGGAGGTTAAATCTGTAATAAGATTACATTGTGGAGGCCTTTTAACAGGGGAAACTCTCCAGGCAGCGTGGCACCTGTCAACAACCAAACAGGAAACAAATAAGAGCTTCAGGAAGGATGTTTGTTGCATAATTTAACCACAATTTTATGTTGCTGAATTTTGACACCTGATTCATGTTTAATTAAAAGATGAGCTGCTGTGTATAATTTCTAAAATGTACTGTTCATTTTTATGTTTTCTTCCCCTGCAGCCTCAGCTTGAAATGAAATAGTTGTCATACTTTAGCTTGGAATTCATCCAGAGTATTTTTCTTGCTTAAGGCTAGCTGTGCTAGAAACCGTGATATCCGTGCTGCAGCGAGTGAACGAAAACAAGCTGGTGTAACCAGAAGCGTAAACCCCCAATTCTGCCCAAGAGAGACACTGCAAATAGAAGTCTGCTACTCTAAGGCTTTAGTATAGCTGCTGAGATGACCTCATCTCTCAGACACCCAATGTCAAACTTTCAGGTGGAAAAGAAATATTAGGATAGTGGCGTGCCCCTCTCGTTTCACCTTCCCCTGAGAGAGGTGGGCTGAGGGAGGTAAACAGTAACCAGAGCGTTAGAAATAAATTGTAAGGAGTGACAGAAATAGAGGAGGGAAGGCACAAGAGGGTGAAGGAGACAGGCATGTGAGAAGCATTAGCAGATTACTGCATGAAGCATGATGGGACAAGAACAGTTGCGAGCTTGGCCAGATCCCAGTGTTTTGCACCCTATAGGACAGGATTATTGAATATATTAGAGCCTTATGGAATTCTTTAATGTTGTAAAGAAAATGGAGTTGAAAGTAGTGCACAGGGTGTTTAAACAATAAAGAAATACTTGTTCTATGATCTAAAGCTCACAAGATCTTTTCTTTCGAGCCAAGCAGAGGCAGGGAGGATCACTCTTAAGAGACAATCTTCTCAATACGCCTGCGTCTTAATTCTTACAAAAACAGAGAAATGCACAATAGACTATTGCTAAAGTAAAATCGTACTGGTCTAGACATTGACTTTCCAGTAATCTGCTGAATGTGAGGGTGAAAAAAAAATACCTGATGACCGATGGTAATAGGATTATGACCAAGGAAGATCAAGAGAGTTCAAGAGGGACCTCAGCTGATCCATGTCACCTGGAAATGGCACAGCAGGCAGCCGGGTGTCGCACAGTTGGACCCAGACAAACACAGTAGCATAATACCCTTTAACCAGAGCCGCGATTAAAAGATCATCGTCTAAAACAATGGAGCGATTACTAAAATGCTTCATGATGCAATTCATTTAGAAGTAATTGAACCTTTTCCCTGCCAGATTTTTGTGAAAATCAAGCTAATGAACACTGCAATGAAAGTTTCTTTTTTTAAAAAATTTCCAATGCTGATCATACAAGTTATAAAACCTTAAGGCCACATCAGAGGACATGCTGTGAGACTGAAGCATATTGGTAAAAAAAAAAAAAGCAGGAAGAGTCTCTGTTTAAGTCCAAAGTGAAACAGACACAGAACAACTAGGCAGACAATAAGCACCACTGAGGCTTCAATTATCACTTAAAGATATTTAAAGATGTGTTATTATGATCCACCAACACCTCCGTCTGTTTTCTTCCAGGTAGATGGTTTCTTCACCTTGCTCTTCGGCCTTGCCAGCATCAACACCTTAACTGTTATCAGCGTCACCAGATACATTAAAGGATGCCATCCAAACAAAGGTCAGATCTAACCTCCCTGGTTTGAAGTGAGAGAGAAAATAAAGAAAGCTTCAGACCTGCCTCTTTGCTTGTCTCACATTCCAGAAGATCTTATCTGACAGAAAAGTGTGTTTTTCAGTGCTAATGAAACCTTATTACCCGCTCCAGCTATGGAAATTACTACCACTTGTCTCCAGCTATTTCATTTACATTTAGCCAACATGTCATTAAGTTAATTTGAGGTGACATTTTCTATTTTAAGGTGTAACTGTTGCTGAAGAATGTCTTAATTATATGGAAATGAGGCTGAGTCTCTGTTGTCGGCATGGCAGTTTTTACTGTGTTCGCGGTTGTTCGTAAAACACGAGCAAAATAAACCTGTTCTTGTGTTTTTACCTTGGTGGTTAAGCTACGAACATTGGTAGTGCATGTGAGATATGTGAGATGTTATCAATTGAAGAGTAAAGCTGCAATTAATGGCAAAGGAAACAGATGTGGATACAAATTAGAAAATCAGAAGCACACAAGACGATTTTAGATCCAAGTTAAACTAATTTAGGGCAGTAAAACGTGTTAATGAACTTGTGAAAGTATCTAAGCAACAATATAAAGTAATAATAGTGCTAGTCATCTCTCACAAACTGTACTGCTCTTTGTATATGGTATTGACATTAGATATGTGAGCGTTGTTCAGAAATAGAGCAGGTCAATTGATTTTCTTTCTTTTCCTGAACACAAAGCTATGTGTGCTTTGTCAACAGGCGTTCTTTTCCGTTGCAGATGTTTGCAAAGGCTGTTAATAGAAGAAAAGAGTTCATTGTTCGATAAATGTCACAATCTTGACATTCATTACAAGTCAAGAATGCTGTATCTGAAGTGCCTCTCACTTGTCCTGTCCTGTGTTTGCAAAAGTCTTAACATTTAACCTTCTCAAACTGCCAACAATCTGTTCTCTAACTTGGAAATATTATGTTGTATTCATGCTACAATTTTCCTTTGTCCCTGTGTGTTTTTGCAGCTTACTGTGTTAACTCAAACACAATTGGTGTATCACTTTTGTGCATTTGGACCGGAGCGATGTTTTGGTCTGTCGCTCCACTGCTGGGCTGGGGCAGTTTCACAGGTCTGCTCTCACATACCAACCTTACAAAATAAATATAATATTCCAATTTAAAAGTCTTGACCTGAACTTTATGTCTTGTGTTGCTTAGATCGCGGTTATGGCACCTGTGAGGTGGACTGGTCCAAAGCCAATTACTCCACCATCTACAAGTCCTACATCGTCTCCATCCTCATCTTTTGCTTTTTCATCCCGGTGATGATCATGCTCTTCTCCTACGTCTCCATTATCAACACGGTGAAAACCACCAACGCAATGTCAGCTGATGGCTTCCTTACCGCTCGTCAAAGGAAGGTGGAGAGAGATGTCACAAGGGTGAGAAAATAGGAAAAAAGTCAGGTCTGTTTCCGAGGTTTTTATTGGAAAAGACTTGATTGGAAAAGTAAATGAGACTCTTTAAAGCTTTAGTTAAAAGAAACCTTGTCTGTAATAAACCTCTCACGGTATTCCACTCCTGACAATTGTTCCCGCATGTTCCTCTCTAGATTTCCATTGTGATCTGCACAGCTTTCATCCTGGCCTGGTCGCCATATGCAGTGGTGTCTATGTGGTCAGCCTGGGGCTTTCATGTGCCGAGCACGACCAGCATCATCACCCGTCTGTTTGCCAAGTCTGCCAGCTTCTACAACCCGCTCATCTACTTTGGCATGAGCTCCAAGTTTCGCAAGGACGTCTCTGTGCTGCTGCCGTGCACGCAAGAGCACAGGGAAGTGGTGCGTCTGCAACACTTTAAAAACATCAAACCCAAAGCCGAGGCCACGCCCCCACCTGCGTCACTTCCCATTGAGAAGCTAAAGACGAAATCTGCCGCGGGAGAGGTGAACCAACCCAATCCTGACAGCGACTCAGGAGTCAACAGCCTTCCTGAGACCCCTCCGTCTGACACACAGGAGGAGGTCTTCCACATTAATGTGCCCTCACACATTGAAACGTCACAATACTGGTGTGACAGGCTCTGAGGGACTCACCTGAATACTTGAATTACAGGGGGAGATTGAGAGTATTTTTGTATTTTTTGGTCTTACCCGTGCAAATGAACTGTATGAGTAATCAATGCTAATAAATTATTTTCTGAATCTCAAGTGGGATTTCACACCTGTTCATTTCCAGCTTTTAAAACGGCTTTTTCAGCAGTCACTCAATCCAAACTGGCTAAACAGCAACATATAGCATGAAGCAATCCATAACTGATTTGCTTGAATCTTCTCAGAATACATCCAGCCGATGAAATCCTCAGTATGTAATGAAGTGAGGCAAGAGATGCACGACAACATCTGGAAACACTGAACTGTCCTCAACTTAACTGAAGCATGTGATGGCACAGAATTCTGCCATTTCCCCCTGCTGCCCCTGAGGGTACTCATGCCATCGAATCTCCCATATATGCCTCATTCCCTTGGATGCCAGACCGCATGTCTATAGTAAAGTGGCATTTTACATCTCCAAACATGGAAGCATCATCATGTCTGTTAACCAAAATCAGGTCAGAGCACAGGTTCTCATGGAAGAAACCTTCTTTCTTTATGTGTCTCACTTTTGTTCAAACAGAAAACTAAATTTCTTTAGCTAATGGCACTTTTGAAAAAGAAATGATCAACTCTGAAATAATACTTGAGTTTCTCTTCCAGCTGGAGTTTAAATGGGCAATTATCTACTTGAGCCTCTGTGGTTTAATCTTTAAAAAAAAAGTTTCCGAGGTGGTTTTCTGGGTTTTTAAAAGGACCACAATCACACGCACAATGAGCTCTTTTACAACAGCCCTTAAGACCTCTAAATCAAAATGGCAATCAGCTTCAGCAAAACCCTCCATGTAGTGCTTAATAGTAGCAGCTTGTGTGCCAATCTGCATAACAGTAATGAGTCAGCGTGTGCGTGTGTGTAAGAACGGTGTGTGAGTGAGCTTACACACACTGTAGTCCACAACATCAGCCAAACAAACTACAAAGTGACCGTGGATGTGACTCGGAGTGTCTGTCTCTCAGACAGGTGTTGTTTGGTTTATTTGGCGGAGGAGGAGTGATTGCTCTGGTGAGACTTTCACACTCCACTCGGCTGTTTTATTTCTCAGGCAGAGGAAGTGATGAGTCAGTTGTAGGACAGATAACCATACTCATTAGTGGGTTTTTCCCCCTTGCAGAAAAGACTGAGCTTTTTAGTACCGCTGGAAAGCAAATAATTTCCACGGGAATGTAAAAAACTATGAATACATGTCATAAAATAAGTCGTTAAACACACTAAATGATGCTTGCACGGCTTTGTCGCTGGGTGCAAGGTCTCTGCATCCTCTCCTGATGGCCCCGGGTTACTGATCTCCTTCTGCCTGGGTGAGCAGGGTGCTTGAAGTGGGAAGGGCAAAGAGGGAAAACTCTGGCCCCGTCCCGCTCTCCAGTTTTAATGAGCGCAACGATCATGCAGGAGTAAAAGTCCAGGTGGAACAGTTCAGCGCTTGCACACACGCCAAAATCGCTTTTCAATGAGAGTAGGATTCAGGGAAAACTGAGCAGGGAATTACGTGTTTGAAACGCCCGGAGGACTATTTTACCTTCTCAGGTAAGTTCACCTGCATTGCTCTAGAAGAAATTAGAATTTTGAAGAGAGAGCTACAATTCAGCTCCACACATGAAATTGCCATGTCGTGTTTACTGCTGCGTGGCGTGAATGAATTATCCGCTTCTGAAATGGTGCGTAATTGCGCGTCATTCATCCATGCGTTCAGGCGAATTTTGGTAGTTTTGATGATCAGGTCTTTAAGATTTTTTAAGCAACAATAGATGAGGCTTTTGCGTTGTTAGTTTTTATTAAACCATTCTTTTGCAATTTACGACTGTGGTTTATTTCAGCTGGGTTTGTCAGATTTGACAGACTGCCCAAATAAGTGTAGCGCCTTGTAAATTCAATGTTTGTTTAACTCTGTTTGTTTATCCTCTTTTCCTTTTTTTTAAAGTAAGCAACAGCTTCATTTTTCCTGAACTAAAGTTTTTAGCTGGATGAATTCAACCATGCCATGATCGTTCATAATGTGGAAGCTTGAGGAAAATGATCCAGCTTTTATTTTTATTTTGTTTTCATCCAGGCCAGCCTAAGCCTTTATTTTGAAACGACTTTTTCTGCCTGTGTTATAAGCAAAACCCCCCCCAGATGTTAATTCCTCAGCCCTTGTGTTTACTTCTATAACACTGTGTCTGTCATTTCTTTGTGGAGTTTTTTTTTTCTGGTATTTCTATGTGGTTTTGAAGGAGGCTGATTAAGCACAGGTGGTCTCTACACAATATGTCCAGCAGCAGGCTGCAGGCTCTGACTTGCACTGAAGCTGGTGCCAAGAATTAAAGTAATTCAGCCAGTGCTGTGCTTGATAAACAAATACTGTCCTCGCAGCAAGAGCAGCCCGAGAGGCTACAGAAATGACCTTGTAGAGACATGTTGGCTTTCCTGTGTGTCTGATCTCTTCAATGGTTCTTTAGTTGGCTTGTTGCTACAACACTTGGCACATCCAACACGCTTACAGTACATTTCTGACATCTGTGAATATGGGGATTTAACACTCTCAGGCACAGGGTGTATGTATAAATACTGTCTTATTTCAGGCATACTGCTTAGGAACTGTGCAAAACTAAGTCCAAGGTTGGCCATGAGACTCACATAAGCCTCAGTCCCTTTTAGTTGTTGCATTCACACTGGTCACCTCAGATTAGGAAAGTGGGTGGGTGCTGCTAAATGGACTTAAATTAAAATCCATGCCTTGAGTTTTGGCTTGTAGCTGCATTGCCCTAAAGCTTACCATTATTTACTTACTGGAAAATGTGAAATCATGATATTTCCAGTGTATTCTCAATCCTTATGACAACTTCCTTGAAATGGCTCTGATGCATCATTCAGAGGTGTGTGGTCTGTTCATGCTTTGTGAACTCATTGTGTATTGGTGTTTCAAATAAGCACAAAAAGCTACTCTACATCCTGTTTGCATTATAGATACCGCATACCTGTGACATTCCTGCCAGGTGTGATGTACATCCTGCATTATCAGATTTCTGGTGTTTTCCTGCAGGAGATGAAACATTAATTTTACGGCACCAGCAGACAATAGGTTTTGTGTGATAAAGGCTTGGCTTTGTGTAATCTTAGCTAAGTTTCTGTGCACACGATCTACATTGAAATGAGAATGTTACCCCCCAATTGAATTGTGCTTTAATTCCTTGAACTATGTGACCTGTCTGAGCTGCTGGGCTTAGGGGGGCCTCGGCAGTCTGCACGCAAGCTTTCATCCTTTACAGTGTGTAAATCAACTTGTTTACTTTTTGTACAGTTTCTCAAAGTTAAATGACAGCATGTCGACAGTTTGTTTGATTTGTGTCCCCACCCTGTAGAAATGGCATGCAGGAGATTCTTGGTTTGGTGAAAAAAAAAGCATGATGACACCGTAGAGTGTCTGTAGCTATAGGTACAACCCATGCCTTATCTAAAGTATAACCCACGCGTATGCAAGATATACACCTCTTTCACAGTGAGTTGCCCTCCCTGTTTGTGATTTACGGTGTGTGTGGTGAGTCTAAAAGCCCTCACATATTGTCGCCTTCTCCAAAGCAACCTGAGCTTGTGATAAGTTATCCCAGATCTCATTCTCAGTTTGTTTATTTTTGATCCTTCAGTCATGTGTGTGTGTGTGTGTGTCTGTCTCTACAAGTCCCCTCAGGATCTATTATCTACTGTACAGGAAACTCCCCACAGTGATTGTCAAAGGATATCATTTGCCCTTCATTTTATTGCTCAGAGAAGGAGGCATTTAGAGGCTCACACTGAGAGCACAAATTAAGGCCATGCCAAATTATTGTCATTTTTTTTACACATTTCATTTTTTCCTATAATGTTATGCCTCTCCTGAAGGACTCAGGATTAAAGTCCCCAAATCAAGGCGTCTTTTGAAGGATATCAGTGTCTGGTAAAAGTAGTACTTCTGCAGGCTACATTGGGGAACATGGTGTTCACGGTTTACGTTTTCTCACAGGTGTGTGACAGATCACTTGTGTAGTTTGCATTATGCAGTGAAGCACGCTGACTCATATGCTTCAGGTCTGCCTGCTGTGCTGAAGATGTACATATCTGTCCCAGCTTGTTCCCAGCCTCAAAATTTCTTCCCCCGCGAGGACAAATTGTAGTCCTGACTGTGCAGCGGTGAGCTACCTGCCTGTCAAAGCACAACACTGTGGAAAAATCCTGTCAGTGCTCATGAGCGTCAGATAAAAATGTAGAGCTGCATCAGGGGAAATCCTCTCACTGCCATGAACAGCCATATTAATTTTAACCTTAACATGATGTGCTGTGTTTGAGGTGTGTATTCATTCTAAAACTGCCATCATTAGATGAGAAATCACACAGTTCAGTACTCAAAAAACACCTCATACACATTTTATGTAGATGCTGCAATGGAAAACTGTGTATACATGAAACAGCTGATAGAGGCAACATTACTGCACGGTGTGTATGTTTACCAGCCTGACAGGACTGAGGTGCTTTATACCAATGTGTTGAAGATGGAGCACTGGATGCAACTGTTAAAGAGGCAGTTTATTACTCAGAGTTGGATGAAAAGATTAATATTGTATCTTTATGGTACAGCCAGCAGCCAGTTAGATAAAGCCTGTATAACTCTGCACTCAAGCAGTTAAAAAATGCAGTTAGACCAATTACTCATTGTCATTTCTTTTTTTTATCTGAGAATGCTTTGCTGAAAGCAGTGTTCTGTTTTTCATTTTTACACACATTCAGATCTGAAAACTGCTCAGGGACACCACAGTGTGATCTGTCGGCCGATGAGCAGCTCAGTGGAGCAGATAGAGGTTAAAGGCCTTTGCTCAAGGGCATCTCAGTAGTTGTTTGGAGGAAAGACTTTAGCAACCCAAATTTATCCTCCTGGAACCGTCTCACACACTCACACACACACATACACACATTAGTCTGAGCCAAATCACATCTGACCCTGCCTTCAAGATCACATGACCAGATTGAACCTGCTGGTGTGTGGCAGCGGTGACAGACGTTACACCGCCCTCAAGGGAGGTACAGCATTCCTCTGTTAACAGGGAGGCCTCAGTAATCACCTCCCCAGTTAGGAGCTGCGTCCCACCGGCTCGGCACACAGCGGGGACTGGGATAGCCGTCTGTCCCAGCTCAGACTCTGCAGTGGTAGTTATCAGCAGAGCTATCATTACTACAATAGACCTGCAGTGTCTGCAATGACATCTTGGCGACTAACTTCAGTTCTTGATAACACAGGCTTTGACTATGTTTTATCTCTTTACGTGGGTACAACTTTTGAATCTGAATGACAGACTGAGAAAGAAATTTTCTGTGTCTACTGTAAACAAACTGGGATCCAGCTTGATGTGGTCGCTGGCGTCACACAAACAAGCCATCAGATTGAGCACAGTTCCCCATTCCCTACACATTAAATTACGTCTGGGTGTGCTCTCTAATTGAGTCTGACTCCATAGATAGAGGGAGGACTGTGACATACAGCTCTCTCACAGGGTCCAGATGTTTGCTGTGGAGTGTTTCATTGGCGAATACTTTCGGTCTGTTGTAACCCAGATAACTGGAAGAAGAAACACTGATTAACGCCGAGATACAATCCTAGAGAGGAGAGTGTGATAAAGTGAGTTACAATAAAGGTTTTCAAAATGTTAAATTGGCCACATTAGCTTTACAGATGCTAGATGAGCTCTGTGTGTAGTTACAGTCCACAGTCTGTCTGCTGTTTATCCAAAAGTCTCTGGAAAGTGTTTTCTCAGTGGCACAAGTTTACTCTGTCTTGCTTCCAGCTGACACTAAAACACTCGTCAGACTCAGAAATGTTGACCAAAGTGTCCAAAGTTTCTTTCAGCGGTTAAGCAGGCAGCAGGAAATGGATTTCAGAGGATACTAGTGAAACTCTTTTGCATCTTTCCTCTCTTTTTAAGGTTGGGAGGTTATACAAGGACATCTGGGTGACCTGCTGAACCAACGCACCACCCATTATGAACAGAGCATCATTGACTCCCATCTGCCTTGGTGAGCAACCTGTCTGTCCCTATGTGGGAATATAACTATGATGTTTCATATTTTCCATAAGGGTTTGCATGCCGTCTCCTTCATTCACATCATCAAACACCAGCATCCTCTGTCACAGAGGTCTCGTGTGTACTGTAAACACGCCAATGATTATCTTGCTTTGTCTGCTATTATGTGAAATTCCCTGTGCCTCACCCACAGCGCTGCTCCTGTCCTGCGCTGGCTGGGCCAAGCCTAATGGATCAAAGAACAAGAAACCAAAGCAAGGTAGACATCATCACAGGCAAGCCTGTAATCTCAGACAGGCCCAGTGATCGGCTCTCTACTCACTGCAGTCACTTTTGATTCATTTATTCAAGAAAAAGTTAATTTCTAAGTCACTTTATGATATAAAGGTTTTAACACTAAATATAGCCTGAAAACAGATATTATAAGAAGAATCTGAATTATGATCATTATGGTTATTTTTTATCTTATGATATGAATAATGCATTTTTTAAATGAATCCCAGTTAGCATTGATTTTGTGATTTACAGGCCGAAAAGTGTCTGGACAGTTAGTGTACAAAAGTTGAAAAGCAGAGTTTTTTCTATAGCCCTTAACTGATTCTATATCAATGTGAAGCAGGTCCTAACTTTAAGTTTAAATATAGCCAATTAGGGCAGCAACCAACAATTACTGACATTATCCAGTATTTTTTTCTATTAATTAGTCATTTGGTCCATTACATGCTAGCAAATATGAAAAATGCCCTTTTTACGCTATATATGAAATGATTTTCCTGAAGCCAAAAGTGATGTCATCAAAATCATACAGTCACTCCCCAGCTCTCCAGAACTCAAAGATGTTCAGTTATCTTCAAAGAAAAGAAGAAAAGGTCACAACAGAGACACTGAACTTCATTCAGAGATCAACTTTGACCTGTCTTAAATCCAGTCTTAAACTCACTTGCTCTTCCTCACCTTTCCTCCACAGTTGTTCCTGCCATAGAGTGTGATGTCAGAGCAGGAAAGATCAATCTGCCGGAGTTCATAGTCAAATGTCCTGCACATTGTAAGGAGACAAAGCAGCAGGTCTATGGGACGGGCGTGTTTGCCTCAATCTCCAGCATCTGCAATGCAGCCATCCACAGGTTAAGAGTGGACAGTGACACATGAAGCCTAAAGCTGCTGTGACACATCTGCATGGAGGTCAGAGTTGTCTTTTAACAGTTATGTCAGTTGAAAAATTGTTGTGTCCACAGTGGCATCATCACCAACGCCGGAGGGAAGGTGATAGTGAGGAAGATGGCAGGTCAGAACATCTACAAAGGCAGCAATTCCAATGGAGTGCGCTCTCTGTCTCTCCCTAAGTGGAGGGAGTCATTTGTTGTCTCAGGTATGACTGATGGAGCAGTGTTAAATGTTACACCCAGTTCTTTATGAATAGCCCTCCATCCAACAGCTGGTTTCTTGTGTTTTAGTGGGGAAGCCTAAGAAAGGAGTGATCTACCCGTCCACTCTGGACTACGTCCCCTCAAGACCGACCTACGTGAAGACAAGTGAGAGAAGGGTTAAAATTACTTTCACATTCTGCTTTTTTTATGTGAATATGAATTTGGGTGAATCATATTTAGTTTGTTATTGAGTGGGTTTCTCAGTGTTTCACAATGATAAGACAATCTGATTAATGACTCAGTCTACAAATCACCAGAGGAGTACATTCTGGGGTCAAAAGGTCACTAGTTAGACGTCCTTGACTCCAGCATGTTGAACTTTGCTGAGGTTAAATGAGGAGTGTCGCTGCAGTCTGGTGAAGAATGTTGAGAATGTGTTACTACACAGCATTTACTGTAGACACTCTTCCTCGCCGTCCATCTGTCTTGTACACGACCACCTTCACCTTTCTTTCGTCTCTTTTCAGGTCAGAAGGAGGCCAAAGCCCTCGCGGTCACCACAGCGCTGCCTGTGACGACCGCACCTGAACCCACCACGCCTGCACCCCCTGAACCCACCACCACCACTGCCACCACCACCACCACAACCACACCGGCTCCCACCACCACCACAACCACCACCACCACACCTCCACCACCACAACCCACTACTGCCAAGGCTAGAGCTGCCGTCCACAAAGTCAGAGATGCAGGTGATTTAAACAAACACACTCTTAACTCATTTTTTGAATACACACAAATACACGTACAAAAAAGTTGATTCTTTCCTCTAAGTTAATGGATCCATGTCTAGTATGCGGAGGATTGTGTATTCACTTGGATGCAGGATGAGGTTAATGATCCAGTAATAACAATCCACGCATAAGATCCACCGCAGCTAGTGTGTCGCTTAGCTTATGTCTAACTAACATTAGCAGCTTGTAGCATAGCATATAGAAATGCTATTTGCCGGAACAAGCTTTCATTTGTGTGAGGCTGAGTGATGAAGACGAATGATTGCAGCTGGTAATTACAAGTCACTACTGCAATTATGACAAATTACAGCTGGTCCGTGATGAAGCTGCGGTGCTTTTCAGTTGCTTGACTGGCTGACTTAACTGTACACTTGATCACCGGACCGTTCATCACTCTTATTTGATGAAAACATTATCAGATGGTAATCACTGTGAGTCATCGGCCCTGTTTTGGATGTAATTGCAGCTACAGTGAGTAGACAATGCTGCAGTATCTTAAGGTATGTGAAAACGTGAGACGGGCCGTGTGCTAGACAACCTCCCGACTGTTTCTCCCTCCTTGTTTTCTGTAACATTATCTCTCGCCTCACCACATTGGCACCCCATTTGTCTTTCCTCTATCTAGGCAGCAGTCACCCATACCTTGCCTCTGTGGCAGCCGCAAGTTCAAGTAAGTGAAGCAAAGCAAACAGGGGTCGACACTGGGTTTTTTTATGGTTTGCATGAGGTGGTGCAGTGGTGTTGGGGTGTGCAGGGACTTATTTACATCAAACACGTGGCATTGGCATGCAATCAGCAGTAGTGTGCAACAGGATTCTTTCTTTATGCTATATTTAAGATTGCTCCTGTTTTTAAAGCAAGTTTGTCTTTATCAATGGCACCAATTATTAATTGCGTTTTTAATTAGTATAAATCCATCCAGCTGACTTGTTTTAAGCCAAAGACTTAAAACGGAAATGTAATGATTGAGATTCATTTGCTCTTAATCCAAATTATGTTGAATTATTTACATTATTTAAAATTTTATTTTTGTCAAAAATGTGCCCACAAGCTGTTATTCTCAACACTGGTATAGGACAGTCACAGAATGTTCATGGGAAGAGTCACAGCCAAGGTATGTCAACACTCATTTATTCTGCAGAAAGTCCATTACCTCACATATAACAATTGAAGTCTAACTTAACCATGGCATTTCTTCAAAGTATTTAGAGGAAGTGCCTTTCCCAATAGATTCCCACAACGTGCCAGTGCAGGTAAACCAAGCTATAATCTTCCTTGTGTGTCTTTTTTCACTTCATTCTTTCATTCTATTGAGATTTTTTGCACATTTGCTCTTTTCTCTGTTTTTTGTACTGATGGATAAAGTCTGCATGGCATCTCTGCTCTATATATGCACAGCTGCTTTAAAAGACTTTTTTTAGGCTTCTAACACAGAGGTGGACCAGATTATTCTGGAGAACCCTGATGTCTCTTATGTTGTCTTTCAAGTAAAATACCACTGTTTTACATAATACAAATGTTTACTCTGTATAATCACACATTAATTACAGAACACACAGTTTTTTTTCTGCTATAAACACATAAACACATGAATGCTGGTTTATGTTGCCTCATTTTTTACCTGCCTTTGTCCCAGGTATACGCAGACCAGAGGCAGGGTCGGCTATCAGGAGGCCGCCATCTTCTCCAGTTGGCCCAGGTCAGCCTCATCTTTATCACACACACACACACACACACACACACAGACATAAAGTCAGAGAAACCAACAGGTAGACATGATGGAACTGACAGAGTATGTGGGTCGAGGGCATCGGGGGGGGGGGGGCAGAGGTCTTTGTTGGAACAAGAATCCAGGAGACGCAGATCTCTGTAAGTCCATGCATCTCCACCTATAAGCCCCTGTGATCATCACCCCAGGGGTCACCACTAATCCACTCCATCAAGCATCTGCATAACATTCCTTTCAAGATAACCACTGTTCTCTGTCGTCAGGCATGTCCTCTCATTCATGTTTTCATTCTGTGAGATGAAAAGAGGCAAATGATACCGAGCTAAGGCCTGCAAGTATGCCCGGCATATATCATTTTGTTTTTGATATCATGCTGCGGGAAAATATACCTTCAATTTCTCTCAAAGCTAAACAGCTGGGTTGCATTTGTAGATGGAGCCCCCGAAACTGAAGCTCTCTTCTGCCCCACTTTCTCCCTCCTATTTCTGTCTCATTCTGTCTGCCTGTTTTCATTGCTACAAACAGCTTTTAACAGGGTTCAGCCGGCCCCACCCGAGCGGACTCCAACCATGAGCCAGTCCAACCCGGGTAAGTATCTCCAGACTCCGAGCGGGAGTTCACTCACCGACACAGAGAAGCAGACAGGTCTGATAAAACAGGAGAGAAACTGGGGCAATAAAAACCTTGGTTGAAATGTTTTATAAAGCAGCACTAATGTTTACCCTCAGTGGGATGCTATGGTTCAGTGCTTGTCCATCCTATATAAACAGCGGGTAGAAGAACACTTTGGATTTAACTCAACAACACACAATGAGCAGTGGGTATCTTGATATACCTCCAAGATTAGGGATGATGTCATACCACCGTCCTGAATTAATTTCCACTATTCTGAGACAGCAGCAAACCCTTAATTTTCTAATTTAAATAAGACCACAATGAGAAAGGCTCTCTGTCATTGCCTTAATAACATCTTATGACAGATCCCATCTGGTCTGGCTTTTTTCTGCCCCTGTAAATGCTTGCAGAGAGGAAGATGGAGATGAAAGTAGCAGCACCAAGTGGCCCAGTGCTGCTCCCAGAGAGGCGTATGACCCGATCCACAGCGCTGCAGGATCTGGGTCCACTCTCCAGCCTGTCAAGAATAGAAAGCTCTCGCCATTCAAACCAGGCTAGCTTTGGCTCACTGAGGAATGCGCTTCTGTTTTTGCTTCTGTGGAATGCAAAACCATGGATCCCTAAACTTAGAGAAAACTATATCTATTTAAAAAGGATGGTTGATTGTATGATAGGATTTCCAAAACGCTGTGTGAGCTGTTTCAAGCTGCTGCATTATTTTTCTGACCTGTTTTCACTGAGACTTAAGCACGCGTAGAGTATCTGATCAGTGCACAGAGCTGCTATTCAGTGGATAATAATGTGATGCTTTATTGATCCCCTTAGGGAAATTCTTTATGCTTGAGGTCAGAGTTCAGAGGTCAGGATCAGCTACACAGCAGCTCCTCTGTAGCCGGCAGGGATTCAGTGTCTCTCTCGAGGACGCTTGAGCAGCGTGGCTGCTTGCTGTTGGAGTTTTGAACTCTAATTTATGAGTTAAAGGGTTTTTTCCCCTGTCGCTTGCCACCCGTCTTCCTCAAACAGATGTTCTAATTTATTGCTCAGCTTTCTGGAAGTGTTACGATCCAATTAAGCCTCACATTTGAAATGAGATTTATGCTCCTGACAACCACAAAAGTTTGTGAGGAACCCTCAGTAAAAGATGTTGATTTTGTTCGTCTGGTCTCTCTGATGGTGTTAAGATAAAATCAAATTTGTTCCAATGACTCGAAGAGAATTTGCACAATATCAACACTCCAGCAGACATACTGCGGACTGAGGTACAACCAAAGGTGAAGAGTATCCCTGTTCCTGCTCTGACCTTCTGGCCGCAGTGGTCACTGAAGTGGCTATGATCAGGAGAGTTAAACCCAATCCTTTTAAAGCACCTGTTTCATCAGAAAAAACAACACTACTGTCTGCTGTATAGTGCTGGGCCTTTGACCAGCAGCAGATTAGGCTAATCTCTGCGTCCTACTATCTACACTGTCCCTGGTTTGACACCAACTTTAGAATAATACTCCCACGCTTCGCTGGGCTGCTGGCTGGGCTCTCCCAGCCCGTCCCGGTCAACAAAGGCCCTGCTCACTAGCTGCCACTGGATGGGAACCTCAGAGCCCGGGCTGTGTTTGTGTAAGCTACCAATCCACCGCAGGGAGGGGTTAACTGAAGTGCGTTGTCAAGACTCAGTCAGTTTAGACAGACGCCGTACACTGTTATGGTTTTGCTCAGCTGTTTAGGCCACTAGTGTTCAATCCCACTTATATTAATCTTAAGCCATTGCAAGAAACAGGCCAGTTGAACTGCTAGATGTCATTTTTTTTGCCAAATAATGAGTTCAAAGTCTGTGTGAATTGTGATGGTGAAGGGAAGAAACATTTTACACAGAGAGATGGTTCTTTCTCTACCCTGCAGGTAAAGAGACTGAGGCTGAACTTCGTTAAAACAACCTGTAGTCACTCAGTTGCTGTCTGAGTGCCTGCTGTATGTTTGGTGTCTCACTCAAGGTTGACCATCTTGTGCATACCACGCTAATAACGTGGCGGGTTTAGTGAAGGTCACAAGTATGCTCCTCCTTGATGCTCATGCTCAACACTCAGCTTTCTAATCTTCCCCTGCACAGCTTTTCCCAGAAGGGATTGGGCCTCTCCTTCCTATCCTCGGCCTGATTGGTTCCCTGGAGCTCGACAACCAGCAGGTACTAAATACAGTATAAAAAAAAAGAAAGAAAGAAAAAAAAATCTATCACAATTCATAAACACATTATGAATTTAAATGTCCAGTGTGTAAGATTTAGAGGGATCTATGAGCAGAAATGAAATTATTATATAATGTGTTAACATAATGATAATAATAATGCTATTAATTAACACTCACAATTATATTTGCATTAGTGTATATTTACCTGAAAATAGGATGCAAAGTGATAGTGGTATCTACAGTATCTCAGAATGGATAAACTGGTTTCAGAGAGCACCTTTTGCATTTTTGTGGCCACTGTAGGTTCTCCTACATTCTTTGAAAGGAGGGTAAGCAGAGGTATTCAGTTAGTTGCAATCTGCAACCTCACCAATAGATGGCACTAAATCGTGCACACTGGAACTTAAAATGTAAATATTTTCTACACTGATGAAGGTGAGCATGGGTGTAAACATAATCTATTGAGGCGGTAGATGTGAAGGTATTATGTGTAAAGCTTTTAATGTGTTTTTATAATGCCAACAAGTTTTGTGAATTCTAGAATTCTCATATAGTCAGAAACTGTTTTGTCAGTTTGTTTTATCTCATAGGCTCTGGTGACTGAAGTGGAAAAAAAGCCACTTTGAAAGTCAATTTGTGAAATGAAGCATTTCAGGTAGCAAAAAAGACTAAATGAGATATGTTATCTTTCTTCTGGCAGTTGTATTGTGTGTATCATGTATCATGTAGACTAAGATGTCAAGATAGTTGTGAGTGTCTTTGCGAACCTAAACTTTAATTTCTGGACAAACTAGACTAATTGTTTACAGTCACTGTAGTGGCTAAATGGGTCTTATACACAATGGAGCTTTGAACTAAATGGTAGCGTCAGCTAACAACTTGACAGCATGAATGTATTAAGATTTATAACAGTACATTCATGGTTCACAACCTGCTAACATTAAGGGTCATTTTAACAGCGTTCACCTTGTTAGCTAACATTTGCTAATTAGCACTAAATACAGAGTACAGCAAAATGCTACGCGCCCTTAATGTTACCCTTGTAGTTGCTGACACCTCCATCTTCTCTGCTATAACCTCAGATTTTAGTTATGCAGCACCAGACTCAGGATACATGTGGAGTGAGACAGACACACCTGAGCCGTCAGGTAAGTTCACCTCCCTTGAAGGCAACACAACATGACACTTTGGTGTGTACTGCCCAGTTTATAGGGGCAGTTTACTACACCTTGTATCTATGTTGCATGTGAAAACACAGCATGCTTCTGTGAGTGATACAGATAGGTATCTACTGCCCATGTATGTGTTGAATTGCCTCTATCTGTAACACAAAGTGTCTCTAAGGATGTGTTTACATGCCATCTGCCTGCCATATGATAGGTTCCTTTAGAGTGTAGAGGAAAAGAACATAGGGCAGGTTTAGTGATTGTGCATGTGTGAGAGAGACACTGAGAGGTGATCATTCTGCACAGTGCCACTGTTTTCACTGGTCTGGGATTGGTTGGGAAGAATATGACCAATCACAACCGTGGAAATGTGTGCTTTTCCCTCTGAAGTTTTATTGTGGGAATACTAATGGGTTTCACAACATCCTCCTCTAGCTCGGGATCACAGGCCTGATATCTCAGAATATGAGCGCTGGTTTTATAACTTTGGACCGTACCGTAAGTGTTTTTATATTTTATTTATTTGGAACTAACAAGGCTTGGGGTTCAGGTTGCATTATGTCACATGCATATATTGTGATCCTGTAAATGTAAAACCTTTCTGAGTGTTTTCTCATAGTGCCACAAAAATTTCCACAACTTCCCAGATGGACTTTGGTGTTATTAAACAGGACGACTTTGATTTCCTTTTTTATCTATCAAGTGTTTAAATAAAATGGGTTTTTTTGTCGTTTTCACTTTAAGGTGAGACGTCTCTTGACATTCTAAGTACAATGTCACATAGCACTACCACCACCACCACCACCACTACTACTACAACTACTACTACTACTACTACTGCTGCTGCTACTGATAATAATACTATTCTAATTAATAAAAACAATAATAAGGCTACTTATCAAGAGTGAAATAAGACACCACTCTCATATTGGTCTTATATGAATATAAGGCTAAAGCTGCCATTTAGCTAAGCTTAGCACAAACACTGGAAACAGGGGGAAAACCAGTCTGACTTTGTCTCTGGGTTACAAAAACTGTCAAATTGTTGTTTTAACATTTTGATTTGTACAAATTTTACAAAAGCGATAACCTACCACAAGTGACTAAATGACATTTACACAATGTTTGTACGGACTGTATATAGTGAAAGCAGCATGTCAGCAGACAAGCAACAGCAGCTTTAGCTTAGTTCTTCGTCTGTGTCTGCAACAGATGCGTTCAGGCTCAACAGTAAATGTAGGTCATTTTTAGGTCATTCTGTCAGTTTGACAGTGCTTAGAGCCAACACTCACTTCCTGTGGTAGAAAATAGAGTTGAAGCGTAAAAATATGCTCTTGTTGGGGCTACCCACGTCAAACGTGAGTGCTGTGGGTTGGAATTGTAAGAGTGGTATCAGTCTTCACATCTAACTCTCAGCAAGAAAGGCAAAAACCTTTTATTCCCCAAAATGTTGACTTATTTCTGTAAATGCTTCAAAGGAAAACACATTTGATTTGTTTTTAGTCACAAATGCAAACCACTTACAATATGGTCCATGGACTAGACACAAAAGGGCATGCAAAAGCCTTCAATTTCAGATTACAGGCCATGGTTTCATCTGTTTGATGACACAGCTGAGCCACCAAATCTAAGTAGAAGGGACTTGGTGGAGTGGTGGAGCCATTTCCAGCACGCACCACAATAGTACCACCACATACTCAAACCGACGCAACATGAGCCGATGGAAGCGGGCTGTAACACCAAGGTGTGTTTACATTTATGTAACATGTGTCGTTTGTTACAGTCTGTCAACACTGGTGTCTTTACTTTTAGTGCCTCGCGCCACTGACTTAGATGGCAGCCGCAAAGTAACATTGGATACCACGCACACTAGAGGTAAGCAGTGATTATTGTTGATACAAACGCCTGTTTATATCCAGTAAGCATCAGCTTGGATATAACATATTGATTTGCAAACTTCATTTATGCTTTTTCCCGTCTTTTGCTCTGCTATGCAGTCAGTGCTGCTTGAGTAGAGTAGAGCTTGAAAACTAGATATAATTTTTTTCAATTTATGAAGAAGAAACCAGAGAAACTCTTAATTCGATATCAGTAATGATGGATGATAATAATCAGCTACTTGCTGCTTTGTTGTGCTAATGCTGAGCTTGTATGATATCATCTGTGCAGTGGAGCCAGTGGATGCCTGGAAGCCAGATGCAAACCTTTATGAATCAGGTAAGATTGCTTGCTTTGCTCCCTTTTCTGTCCCCAGAACGAGTCACTTTGCCAGTAAGTCCTCAGTTCTGTCTGTAAGTACAGCTACAAACCAAACCAAGGCTATCCAAGGAAAGCATCTGGGTTTTGGCTCAGCCTGTAATTGTACGGATTTAGAGTCAAAGTCAAATGGCATGGTTGCTTTAGGGATAAAATCAGTTCCTGTTTGGCATAGTCTTTTTTGCCACAACAAATCCTAGCAAAGGTTTTGGATCTTTGGAAAGTGGGCAGCTGCAAATGTGCCATTTTCCGTGGAATTTCTACCAAACTTTCAAACATAAAGCTTTCAAGAAAGACAAAAGAAAATGTAAGAAGATATCTTTCCATGACAACACATGATAAAACTGACAGTAAATTTATAATTTAAATTTTGAGATTGCAAAGTCAGTGATTATTAGTGGACACAAGAAAATCTGTGAAAGGGATGAAACCATCTTCTTTAGGTTAAAAGCCTTAAAAGTAGATTTCAGCAGAGTAGCAGAAATTCTACTTCAAAGGTTTGTGTGTTTTTATCGTTTGCAGGCTTTAATGTGAGAGAGCAGGAACCGGCACCCAGACCACCTGAGCCTGTGTCACAGGGGGACCCAAGTATGTCCTTCATGCTTATTTAAAGCCAATATGCATAGAATTCACTTCTGACTATCAAATGAAATGATTAATTATGGCTTAAAAATTTTGTCTGTCCTTGTGAAAACTGCTGTGTTTCATTGTCCCAGTGTCACAACCCTTTTTCCTGTAGACAATATCAGTCATGTTTACATTCAATGTGAGGTCTATAAAATGTTTAGAAAGGATTTCCTACTTCATAAAATATTTGCAAAAATCAAATGTATTCATTTAAACTCTGTAAACTGCATTGTTTACGTATTTGTTTTCTTGCTAGAAGTCTTTTCTTTCCTGTCTTTGCCAGCTCATTGCTATGTTACAACACCAGCTGTCAATTCAGGGCGAGTGTTAGCCATGTGCAACACATCACCCATGTGCTATAGAGCCTGCACATCATAAACAAGTTGCCCAAAATATAGAGTTTTTCTAAACCACTGCCAGTGCTCAAAAGCTCCACAGGATGCCTCTAATCTCCACCACATTAATTGTTATGCTAAAACTGCAGGGCATCTAAATAAAACAATTTCAAATGTCAAACAAATGGCCCAAAAAATTGATAATAAATATTTCACCAAACACATTATTGAATCTGCAGTAACACACTTTGGTGTGTCTTGTTTATGCAGATTGCAAAGTGGACCTAGCCTTCCTGATGGATGGGAGCTGGAGTATTGGAAAGAGACGCTTTAAGATCCAGAAGGACTTCCTGTCTGAGGTGGCACAGGTCATCAATGTGGGTGTGGCTGGACCTATGATGGGAATCATCCAATACGGGTAACCTCACTGTTCCTGTCGGGCTACTATGTGGCATTTCTCTACTTAAAAAACAATAATATGGTTGCTTGTTTTGTCTATAGGGATGACCCTGTGACAGAGATCAGTCTGAAGTCTTACTCCAGCTCCCGTGAGGTGAAGTCAGCCATAGATAAGATCGCACAGAAGGGAGGCCTCTCCAATGTGGGTGAGTGACCTGTCAGCTGCCAGCTACAGTAAATGCCTACAAACACAAGTGTGAAAGTGAAAGGGGTGCAATTATCGCATGGTTTACTACCAAAGCACTTTTTTACAAGCAAAGATAGAATTAAATCTAAATTTGCTGCTAGACACTGTTAGCTAAATTACAGTCTTGTCTCTGTGAGCCGTGTTTTTCCTCCGCTCTAACAAAAAAGAATTTGGTTTTACCAGCCCGTGGGGGTCAGCTTTCAAAAGGCAAACCCAGCTTTGTGCGTCAGCATGTATCCACTGCCACATGTGTCTCTATAACTTGCTAAATTTTGCATTCACACACAAATGGTGTTGTTTGTGTTTGCCCAGAAGTGCTTGCTAATCATAAAAAAAGTGTGAGTGTTTCTAAAAGCTACTGCATGGTACGTAACACAGCCTCTCCTGTTCTGCAATCGTGTAGACTTCTAACATTAAGACAGACTTAATGATAGGATATTACATTTTTTGTGATCATATATAAGCTAACAAAGCATTATATATAGAGACATGTTAAGACTACAGTAAAGTTTTTTATGTGGCATACAGTATATAGGACATAAAACTTCCTAAAAAGCTCAATTGAATGTACATAATGAGCACTTCTAACACTATATTTTTCTTTAAGGGTTCCTTTATTTTATATTCTACAACCCATGAGTATTTTTATTCACTTGTTGAATAACAACTATGCGAATGACGGATTGGTTTTATCCAAATGCATTCCCGCATTTCAACCACAGACTTGGACGTAAAGTGGATGCAGCATCTTTTAATTGCCTCTCTGCTGCCCCCTGGTGTACTTACAGGAAAGGCCCTCACCTATATAAACAAGCAGTACTTTAGTGATGCCAATGGAAACCGAGGTGGAGCTCCTAACGTGGCCGTGGTGCTGGTGGACGGCTGGCCCACAGACAAGGTGGAGGAGGCGTCTCGGCTCGCGCGGGAGTCCGGCATCAACATCTTCTTCGTCACCATCGAGGGTCCTGATGACAACGAGAAACAAAACTTGGTTGAGGCCAACTTTGTTGACAAGGTGCAGCATCGTCACACAGGTGTGTCAGTGCATTATGAGAACATGCCAGTTTAAAAACCAAGTGTGTACTTTACTCCACAGGCTGTGTGTCGGACAAACGGCTTCTTCTCCCTGCCTGTGAACAGCTGGTTTGCTCTGAGGAAAGCCGTGCAGCCCCTGGTGAAGAGAGTGTGTGACACAGACCGCCTGGTGTGCAGCAAAACCTGCCTCAACGCCAACGACATCGCCTTCGTCATCGACGGCTCCAGCAGCGTGGGAACCGGAAACTTCCGCACGGTGCTGCAGTTCGTGGCCAACGTCACGCGGGAGTTTGAGATCTCCGACACGGACACGCGGGTCGGTGCTGTGCAGTACACCTACGAGCAGAGGCTGGAGTTTGCCTTCGGTCAGCACAACACCAAGGCCGAGCTGCTGAACGCCATCAAACGCATCAGCTACTGGAGCGGCGGGACCAGCACCGGTGCCGCCATCACCTACGCCGCGGAGCAGCTTTTCAGCAAATCCAAACCCAACAAACGCAAGATCATGATCGTCATTACAGATGGACGCTCCTATGATGACGTCAGGGCACCCGCACTGGCTGTCCATCGCCAAGGTCAGAGGTCAATCTTAACAGAGTCTGAGAAATAAGGAGATTCAAGGCAGATTTGGTGAAATCAAGTGATGACTATACATTCACAAAACAATTTAAATATTACTTAATAAGATTAAAAAGCAAAGCGTTAGTTCCTTAACATTTAAAATAATGGATGAAATGGCTTTGACCCAGAATCAACATTGTAATTATACATAAAGTTTTGTCCTTTGGTGTGTGTCAGTCGACTGAGCTGTCATGCTGTGTGCGTTTGATGTAACATACACATGTGAGGTCCTGTGTGTGTAATCTGCCGTCCCTCCCTGTGATCTAGGTGTAATCGCCTACTCCATCGGTATCGCCTGGGCAGCCCAGGATGAGCTTGAGTACATCGCCACGGACCCCGACAAAGAGCACTCCTTCTTCGTGGACGAGTTCGACAACCTGTACAAATTTGTACCCAAGATCATCCAAAACATCTGCCAGGAGTTCAACTCCCAGCCCAGAAACTGAGGACGGGCGGGTGGAGGGGGAGGTGCAGTGAGGGACATCTTGATCCTGGGCTGTCTTCACAGAACACTGATTGTAAATTTACTCACTCTGTTGCCCAGATGGCGGCGCTGGATTGGCTGCAGCGCCCCATATTTGAACTGGGAGGGGGTTCGAATTTAGGTGAGGATTGTGGGTTTGAACAAAGCAGATCTTTAAGTTAATCAGCTTACAGTCCCAAATATACAGATGGTGGTAATGGTAAAAGGTTTGCATATACATCGACATACTGACATCTCGAGTGATGTTGTGCCAGTTGTTCTCCGTTGGTACCATATAGATAATAGAATATCCCTATCACTTAATAATGGCACCAGTAAGTCACTCTTAATTACTGTTTTTAAATTAAAAATACCCCCCTGGATGGTGTTATGATCATGCAAACCTCTTGAAAGCACCATTTTAATCCTGACAATCAGGGGAAAAAAACTCCTCCTAGATGGAATTTTCAACTACAAGCTTGTAAAAGCTGTTGACATGCTAGAGAAGCTAAAAGTATTTGTCAAAACTTTGGATCCCAAAATTTTCTCTCAAATAAAGCATTAACAAATGATTTGTTGACATCAAAACAGCCTTAAAATACATCTTATAGAACCTTTTAAAGGCTGCATTTTTAGGAAGTGATGCCAATATAATGAACAAACATTAAGCTACCTTACTGAGATATGATGCTTGCAGAGAAAAGTAGATTTAAATGCCTTCCTCTTTTGGCTTCACATATTAAACAAACTCTTGGTGCTTTTGTATACAATTCTCTGCAAAGAGGATTTACTTTCTTAGAATTGGTGCGTTTGATCTTCTTAATAGGAGAGATTTGATTGTTGGGACATTGTTAAAGTTCCTCTCAAAGACTATTGTGCTGATATTAAGTAGTAGGTGAAATGAGGCTCATGTGCAACCAACAAGTGAATGTGAAAGGCAAATCAACAACATGGAACAAAGATGTGGACCTGTGAAAAGAAGTGAGGAGAGAGGAGCTTGTACATCTTGAAAGTGATGGCAGATCATAACTTTGCTGCTCTGGAATGAAGGCAATTCATCCCATCGCCCTCGCTCTATAATAGTGCCGTTGCTTCTAACATTGCAAGCATTTTTCAGTTTTGTTGAAAGTATTTATGATTTTCTCTCTGTTATGTCCTGTTTGTACATATGCATATTAAAAGCCTTTCGCTAATAATGTTCAAATAACTGATCAATATTTTTTTGCAATTTTTAATAAAATTGAGAAAATGAAGAGAACTTAAAGTGGCCGTCTTCTCTCGATTTTTTTGAGAAATCACACCTTTCTCAAATGTTTAACTCAAACTAATCTGAAGACACAGACATGTTACACACATCCTAGATTTAGGATGACGTTATTTTTAAATGTCCATAGTTAATAACTGTCCACAAAGCCACTCAGAAATCAGGACACTTTTATAACTGCAGAACTTGCCTGGGAATCTTAACATTTTTACATTTCCTTTGATATCCATTAAATCCAGTGAAACTTGTCTCTTCATGCATGGCTACATTGCAAACAGGAGCAGCTAATAACCAATTCAGCACACCTTTGAGGGCACCAGCCTGCCAAAAATGTAAACAAATAAAGGCTGAGAAAAAAAAGCAGTAAGCGCAATGTAAATTTCCAAGCTGCAAACTGCTTTCATGTTAATCAATTGATTGACATCAGAGCCCAGTAAAGATTTTACAACAGGTTTTATTTTGAACATACTTTCATATACAAACCAGTGACTGAGAAAATGGCTCATTGAAGCTGTACTCTACATGTACAACATCTTGATTGATTAGTTTTTTCTTCTCTCTGTTTTATTAACCAAGGATCGCAGTTTGGAATAAACTGGAATTTGCAGGACATTTCTTTTCCCTCAGTGTTGGATGATTAACTCATTATTTCAAACAGTCCTACAGTACTGCGCTAAAATCCTGCTAAACATTGGTCTACTGTAAATATCTGGACGTGATACATCACATTGTAGTCGAGCATGTCCACACAATTGGGGAAAACTACATTACAGTAAAAGCCATTCAATTCAAACAAGAGCAAACTGGCCAAAATCAATTAGTTATTCCTAAGCAGGACATCTAGAACCAAGTCTGAATAGTAATAACCAAGATGGTTTACTTTGGACACTTATGTTGTAGTCTTACTTTTGAAGTGTACAATAACTTGAATCTAACGGACAAGCATTTTATTTAATGGTCTGTATCACTCTACCAGCTTTGCCCTGAAATGCACAAAGTTGATTCCCCAACCACACTTATCAAAAAGGAGCACTCAAACTCACACTGCACAGTAAATTTTTTAAGACTGAATATATATTTTGTTTATTATAAGCATTTGTAATTTTACATCCAATGTTAAAATCGACAACATTGTGACAACCAGCTTTGTTTCTCCGCTGCCCCCTCCCTCCCTGTTCCCCGAAACAAGCTTGTTAAAATAACATTTTCAAGACCTTTTTAAAGCAAAGGCACATTCGTCAATACGTGTTTTAAAAAGGAAAATAAAGGCAGGCCAGCAAGCAGAGTCAGTCTGGGAAGCAGAGAAGAAGAAGTGAGAGGCTTCCACGACAGCTCCAGCGAGCCTTCAGTACCCCACATTTCTGGAACATCACAACACAAAACCTGACTTGGAGCAAAGGGTCGGACCTTGTTCGTCCGAGAGGGAAGTTGAGGGCCAGAGTGATTTGGGATGAGCGTGAAGTCACAGGGGCAGAAGGCCGGCTTGAAACCTCATTTATCCACTCCACACTCTTTAACACTTGTCCTGAGCCTCCTAGCTACAGAGGTTAAGTTTTAGTCTTTCTAGGGAGGAAGGGAGGCGCTGTGGCCCGTCACACCCAGGCCTGCCTGGATGGTAGATGGGGGGACTAAAGAGCAGTTCGCCTCCCGACTGCCCTCCCCTCCAACCCTTTCTATGGAGAGTCATGGCCCGTTTGAGGCTAGCGGCTACAAAGTCTACCAGTCCAACATGAAACCAGTGGGCTGTGAGAGGTGGGACTGGACCAATGCCTGAAGGTCCTTCCCCTCCCGTGTTTCTATTGGTCCCTGATCATGGGAGGTTGAGTCAGAGAGCGGCGCTGCGGGGAGAGACGCAGCTCCGCGTCATACAAACACTTTGGCAAGAGCGTCTGCCCCGGCGCTGGCAATGTAGCATTTAGACGGATGAAACGCCACATCGTGGATTGACTCCTCAAACTTCTTTCTGTGGGCCGTGAACTCCTGGATGCAGGTTTTACTTTCCAGATTCCACAGACGAATAGAGCAGTCGTGACCTGCAGAGGAGACAATGAGTTACAAGCGGTACAAGAACTCAAAAAATGTAACTTACTGTGATTTACAATATTGGTGGGCATTAATCATAGCAGATATGTAATAGAAAAACTTAAAAGTAAGAGATCATAGAATGAATGGGTTCGAAAAAGTAGTTTAGTTTAGACTTTCTCATATCCACTAACACATTGTACCAACTCACTGTCACTGCTTGATTGGGTCTGAGGCAAACACTCTACCAATAAACTACAATATAGAGAATAAACAGTCATATCAGACAGAAAGAGACACACAAGGAGAGTTGTTGAGAGAGGTACTTACTGCCTGACATGAGATAAAGACCGTTAGGATCTACTGCCAAGCTTGTGACAGCATCCAGGTGAGCCACCATGGAGTGAATCAGCTTCCCGCTGTTGTTGTCAAAGAATTTGATGTGTCTGTCCTCCTGTGCAGTGATGGTGATGGGAAGAGTCGGGTGGCTGAGGACCTTGTTGATCTGACAGGGAGTGCCTGCTCAACAAACACAAAAGCACCGTCAGACATCATACAGCAGGAGAGGGCATTTAGAATACGTGAATGAACAGGCAATGTGAATGAAATCATCTGAAACAGAAATCTGATCCATGGGGGCATTTAATCTCTGTGTGGATGTTAGAGATGTTAACTTGGATTTTTTTTTAATCAAACACCTCTCCTGTGTCAATGTTTACTTGATGGAGACAGAAGTACCGTATTTTCCGCACTATAAGGCGCACCTAAAAGCCTTTAATTTTCTCAAAAACCGACAGTGCGCCTTATAA
>JAQMCX010000003.1:8197531-8264763 GCA_029814765.1 Acanthurus leucopareius | reverse complement strand
AAACAGTTTTGAAATAGGCCATTCATTGAAGGTGCGTCTTATAATCCGATGCGCCTTATAGTGCGGAAAATACGGTACTAGTAGTTCTAGTAAACAAATTATTAACCACAGAACACTTAAGAATTTTACCAATCAGATGTCTGAATGCTAATTTTTAGTTCCTACCAGGCTCCAAATTGGACTCCAGACTAAGGACGAGCTGGCGGGTCTCCATGTTGAAGAGGCCAATCTGCCCATTGGTGAAAGATGTGACGAGGTGGGCCGGTTCACTGCACACCAGGTCTACTGAGGAGGGAACTCCCAGCTCTTTTGCACAGAAAGACAAAGATACATATATGTTAAATTTACTAACTAATTACAGCAAGTATTTAGGACAAAAAAGTCATGGCTCAAGCTTGAAGTCAGTACTTTTGTCTTCGTTGAATACTGCGAGGGCAGGAGAGGTGGTGTTGGCGTCCCACAGTCTTACGGTCCCGTCTGCAGAGCAGGAGAGGAGGCGCTGGTGTGCACTGCTGTACACCAGACCCCAAACTGAGTCAGTGTGTCCACTCAACGCTCCACGCAGCATCGATGGGTCTGCACAGAAAAACACAAGACCAAAAGAATCAGCTGCAGTGACTCGATTTGAAAACTTTTGGATTTTAACAAAAAGCGTTACGCTGTTACCGTAGGAGTCGTAGGGGTCGATGTTGGGGTTGGGGGTGTTCCAGCACTGGATAGTCCCGTCAACCCCTCCGCTGAAACACTGTTCCCCTGTACTGCTCATCACCACGCTCAGTACTGCCCCCCTGTGTTTCAAATAATGACAAATTATGTCATTGACCAACACTAAAACACAGAGATGTTTTTTTTTTAATTTATGTGTAGTATTTTTACCTGTGGGCCCTGAAAGTGTAGATTGGTTCCACATCTAAAGATGCACTCCTGGAGATAAGCAAAGTCCTTGTTAATATTGTGTATTAAACCAAAGAGAACAGTCTATCTAATACATTGTCCATGATTGGGCTCAAATTTTTGGCTTGCTGTTAAACAAAGCTATAAATGGATTAAAAATATGCTTCTATATCAATGATTGAGTAGTAACAATACTCTTAACTCTAACAAACTGTAGCCTCTAAAAATAAACACATCCCATTACCACAGACTGTGTGTGGGCTTCAGACTTGTGACGGGACATAATGAGTCTCATGAAGCAGAATGTTGACAGTTCGTTGTCACATGGGACTGTTTCCTGCAGCTGAATCGTGTGACAGTGCAGCAACGAAGACAAGCTTTCCTCCTTATGGGACTGTAATCAGCAGCAGAGCTTTTCTTTCTAATGACATTCAGTCTGCTGGCTCAGGTGCAAAGTGACTAAACTTAACACACCGCTGTCTGAGTATTAGAGACTCAAACAGATCAGATAAAGAAGGACTGGACAGCTAATCAATACAGCAGTAAATTTAATGGTTTATTTTGCTCCTTTTAGCTGGAAAAGTAGGAATGGGTGAGAAATTGGTGTGGGATGTGCTGGGATGGTGTTTTGAAGGTATTAAACTTGTGCTAAGGCATCCTCACTTTTTGGCAGGAGCGGTCTTTTGCAGGTTCCACATCTTGAGTGTGTGGTCCTCTGAAGCAGTGATGAGGACAGGCTCCACAGGGTGAAAGGTCAGAGCTCGAATCCCGTCAAAATGGCTCCTCAGAGTAAATTTGGGGTTCCATGTTTTTCTCATGGCATCCTTGTTGTTGCCGATCTAATGACAGGACATCAAAAGTCAACATCCATATGATAGTATTCACTACTTATAATCAGAAGTCATAAAATATGATGCTGTTAAGGCAACTTTGCGGGAATTCATTAATGGATAACATGTAAAGAGAAGAGTGAGATGAGAGAAACAGCGATATGGAAATCTTGTAATTTGCAGTAATTTGGTGCAGCTACAGTGGCCCTGTGAATCAGGGGAGGAAAAAAAATATCTGGTGACCCATTTTAAATCCATTCTGCCTCTTACTACTCACATCGTATGCCAGGCTGTCAGCCTCGTTGGCCACGGTGAGTCCAGCAAGCTCCCCTAGACCCAGCTCGCTCTCCATGGCCTCATCTGTGCCCATAATGAAAGACTTCCCTGAGGTGGGTGGGAAAGTCAGCGCCTCAACTGGAGAGAGACAAAATAAATATAAGAGCAATGTCCACACACAGGGATGAAGGTAAGTCTAACAGAGAGTTAAGACTTGCTTGCTACAATCTACTGATGATTTTGCTTGAGCACCTTCATCTGGTCGATTCCCATCATGCTCATTGAAGCGGACCGCATTGGGCCGGGATTGAGGGGTTGACGGAGGCTGCATGTGGGACAAGTCCTCTGCATCTCTTAGGTTAGCCAGCATGTCCTGCAGCTTGGACCGGTTTGGTCCTGTTTGACAATCAGGTCAAAGGTGTTACCAAACAGACATTCAGTAATGGAAAGTAAAAAGAGGGGAAAGAAATCTGAGAACAAAATTGAATACAAGCTGAAAAAGAGAACAAAGAATAAATATGGACAAGTAAATAAGGAAAATAAGGAAAGCAGCACTGAAAAGACAGAAAATAAATTAACAAATGGTAAGCAAAGGGGGAAAAACTGAAGGAAAGTCAGCATCAGAGTCTTTGTTAAATGAATTATAAAGGCAGAAAAGGCGTTAAGGCTCATTCATCTTGAAGTGTGGGCTGTGTTGAGAGAGTTATGACATGCAGCTGGATTTTGTGAGCTGGATTTAATGAACCATTACAGATTACTTTGTTGTCATTAACACATTTGTAACGTGTGTCCTTAGAAAACGTGAACCCTGGTGCAAAGACATGCAGTATTCAAAAGGCATAAGTGTACAAAAAAACCCTAACAGATCTCCTGCTGATCTCCTCCACACACCCACAGAAGTGATAAAGAACCACCACAGCTTGAAGAACAAAAATAGAGAGCCAAGTGTGAGAAGTTGTGATGCAATAAAATGAGGAAGAAAATGAAACAAACTGAGTTTGTGATCTCATGATTCAATTCAAAAAGCAGCAATTCAGAGCTTCAGTCTGATTAATGTGAAATCCAAGAGCTCGTAGCCACTGAACGAGGTTACATCTGAAGTGGATTGTTATTCTGAGAGCAGTAGTATTCAGCTGAGTCACTTCACTGAGTCACTGAAAAGGTTTTTAATTGGTATCAATTTACAAGAGCAGCAAAATTACTTATTACTGTAGTATCAACATGGCATGATGGAGTTGGTGATGATTATGTTATGCTATGAATGAAGAAGATACTGATGACAGGAAACAGATGACTGTCTGCTGGCCCAGACGGGACAAAGAGAGACATGTCGTCACGACTGTCACATTAATCTCTGATATTTGACAGCTTGGACAAGATGATGGTGTGAAAATAAATGAAAACATCTTCACAGGACAGAAAAACATGCATCAAGCATTACAGTTTGTTTGAATAGGAAAATAAAGGTGACAGATTTTATGTGTTCACATTTACGGGAAGACAAAGGAGACATTTGGTATGAAATGACAGACATAAGGACAGAGCAATGCCAAGGAGAAGGCATCATAAGGAGCAGCTAGAGAAGAAGATGAAAAGAAATGCTTTGCTTTTGATTTGAGGCTGTTTTGGCTGAACTCAGGAAAGTCAGGCTCTACAGATAGAGGAGAAGGAGGGAGGCAGCATCGCCTGACAGGACTTACTCTTCACCCCCTTTTTGCCCTTGCGCTCCTTTTTGTACTGCTCCTTGAGTTTGGTAATCAGGCCCGGGTCCACATCCCAAGCCTCAGAAATGGGACCTTGCTCGTCCTTCTCTACACAGGGGGAACAAAACCAGACCGAGAGGCTGTTGAAGAACTGCCCTGGTCGAGGCCTGAGAGGCCTGGCAGGGTGGGTAAGGAGCAGAGACTTTCCTCTGACTCTTAATCCCCTGCAGGTTTCTCAAGCCTCCAGGAGAGCAGAAGGAATTTAGGACCTGAGATTAGCATCTTTTCTTTTTTAAGCAGGCCACTGCCACCTCAATGAAATTAGAGTCATTATAATTGGGAGCAGTATTCACATCCATCTCATTTCATATTTTTAGGATTTCTATTAGAAGACATCAAGTGTTGGGAGTGAAGTTAATGCCATGAGGGGAGTTCTTTAATTTGAACGTTTGGATTCTGAGTCATGGCAAAATCTAATCAAAAAATTCACATGGTGAAGTCTTTGTGATTATCTCATTGCTGTATGACTCAAATCCAAGGTTCAGATACAAAGAAACACCACAGTACGACATTGAGCCCATTGTTTCTGACTTTAGTTTACAGGCTTGTGAGACTTAAAGGGAATCAGGCTGATTTGACAACACACAAGAGTGGACGAGACATTGTGGTCACACGCTGGCTATGGGAAAACACAGTGGAGGAGAAACTATGGGTTAAACAGAGAAACTCCAAACATCATGATTAATGACCATAGCATGATATATGAATGACATAAACTCCCTGAACAGTGAGCAAACTATGAGTAAACTATGAGAAGTCAAGTTTAGAAGTAACGGGTGAATTACAAGATTCCAACATATAATAATTAGCAATATTTTAATTGCTATTGACAGTTGTGTAGTTGTAACTTGTAAACAAGCTGATCATTTTGCATGACGGAACAAACATTTTGAAAAACAGGCACTTAAGCTCCGTCTGTGATGTTTAGATGATACTTTCCTTCTAATTCCAGCTTTGCACCGCTCCGATCCATGACTTACCCCAGTCTGTGCCATCACCGTTGCCTCTAGACTCTGGCGATGTGTCCATCTCATCAGGACTGGACAGGAAGTCAAAGCCCTTCAGTGCCTCCTCTGTGTCGGGGTCCTCACTGGTGTCCATACTGGCAGGGGATGATGAAGATGAGGGCTTCTTCCTCAGGATCTTTGGAACAAAATATTTAGGGCCAACATTTGTAATACAGCTTTAACTTCCATTTAACTTTGTGCAAGCAAAGAGAGTGACGTCTGACTGTTTTCTTACCGTCCTGGATTCCACATTAGTCCTGTCCCTCCCTTCGCTATCCTCTTCCTCATCTTCATCACTGAATTCAGCCGCTGCATTCTCAATGAACTTGAAGGCCTCAAGTACAGCGCTAGTTTCAGAGAGCTCGGCTTTCCTGTTGAGGGACAAACAGGCTCGTATGAACACACAGCATGAACACATGAACATTAAAAAGTATCTATACTGATTTACACTTTAGTGCAACAGTCATGTAGTCAATGTTGGTGGTTGTTTCCCTTTAAGATCACTATACACTATGCAGTTTTTTGAATTTCACTGTGTGACTGCTGAAAACTAATACTGTAAATTATTACACAAATTGATAGCAAGAGATTATTAGATCCACAGTCTAAAATGCACTAAACTTGTAATATTTTTATTGTCACTCAGTCAACTGATAGTTTCATAGGAGTTAACTTACCCTCTGGTCCCCATGCCCTTTGTCGATGTATCTGTCCCATTGACCAAAGGTTCAGTACTGGTCCGGTCACCTGTTTTTCCACCTCCGTCCCCAGCTAGCCCTAGCAGCGCTCGCACCCGCTGAGACTTCACATCCAAGATGGTGTCTGTGTAACCCACCTCCTGCAGGTACCTGGCAGAAGGTAAATGATTTTGAAACTAGTTGCATTCAATATAACTCAATTGTAAAAAATGTGAATTAAGGTTGTATCCAACAGTCTGAAGCTTAAAAGTTATTTGTTTTACACTTTTGTACTCAAACATGGTTTTACCTCTACCTTGACCTGATGCAACAGTTAATCTGGGGGGTAACAAGGTTTATTAATTATATTTTCTTTGCTGATTGCTTTACTTACTAGAGAGGAAATGTACTTCCCTTCATGACAGTGCAGAAAGGAGAGGGGGAGAAGAAGACACTGGAGGGAATTAACTTATGACTTATGTACAGCATTTGGCTGTTTGAGTTGTATTAACATGAATGATCCTGTGGTCAAACTTAAGTGAGTAATGCAAGGGGAAATTAGTTCTTTTTAGAGAGATGATGTACGCAAACATGACCACAAACATTCAAAGCTTCACTGACATTTGCTACAGCCCTAGCGCAAACTATGAATAATTAAATAAAATTAAAAATTAAAAATGTACTATTTAATGTGTCCTTCATGCGACAACGGACCATTAAAATTAGTCTTCTTTACCAGCACAGCTAACAATAAGTTAATTTACTGCAAAGGCATTAATATGATCACAGATGAAGAGTGGAGTACTTGTTACTGTCAAAAGTGACAGGTCCTCTGGCAGTTGTCTACTTGATGGTAACAGCTCTGCTTAGGCAAGATGAGCTACTCATCAAATAATACACTGCTTCCCAGCAGGGATGCAGAAGCTCTAGCAGTTTGAGCGGGCTACTGACTGAAAGGGGGAGGTGTCTTAGTGCATTATTGATCCGTCCCTTCACACAGAGTCAAGAATAAATTGGCTGTCTCATCAGCCGGCATGTTGGGGCAGATGATGCGCAAGTCTGCCTGATGGTGTCTAGGATTTAGACCAGAGTCCAGCTTATTTACACAGACTGATGGGAGAGCAGGATGATATGATAACCAAACTTTTCTTTCCCAGCCAGCTGGGTACACCACAGAAAATACAAAGCAAAACACACAGCAGGTAATGACTTTGTCTGCCCATGTGAGGGAGCCCTTCCCCACATAATTTCCGGCTGTTGCACTTCTGACATTAAGCTACTTCATAAAAGCTGTTAGTCTCACGCAAATAACCGTGTACTATTGCAGAGAAATGCAAACTACATGCCTGTTAACATCCTGGTTCTTCAATACAGTTAATTTTAGTGCAGTAATTACGCTTTCTGGGTTGAAGACTGTCACAGAAAGCATATTCACTTACTGTCTGAGGAGCTGACGGCCTTGTTTCCAGGACAGCTGATTGTTGAGCGATCCAGAAGACTCGTTCTCGTTGGCCTCATCTGGACGAGAAGGACACAAATTAGGGCTCCACAAACAGCACAGCCTCTGACATTATTTCCACTCCGTAAACACGACCAGAACATTCCTGCATCACAACATCCTAGCAACTAGACCCATCCAGCACTCAGCTGCTCTCAGTAAGTCAGTAGTGGTATAGAGTTAAAACAGCTTCTTTTTAAATTGTGTCAGTAAAAAAACACTTTTACTTGCATGGATTTGGACAAGAGTTTTTGTCATCATATGCAACCTTAATGCCTAGTGTCAACCCAAACATTTACATCAGAGTAGGTGATTATTGTCTTGTTAAAACTGTGTGCTCAGAAGTAACAATGAAGAGACTTGAATCTCATTAGCGATGGCTTGTTCTTGATGCTAAAAGAAGACATTTGGTATCTAATGACGCATTCCAACACCTTCAAAATGGCTGGTCCTCTGCTCAAACTATGTCCCATGACATACTAGAAAGAGCAATGATGTGTGTCTGTGCCTGCAGCATCCAGAACAACACACACCCTTTATGGTTGTCTGGCTTCGACAAAACAAACAATGATGAGATTCAAAGCTCACTTTGATATTTGACGTTGTCAGCACTCCGCTCGCTCGAGTCAGCTGGGATTTTTGTATAGAGCAGAAAGACGTGTTAATAAGATTTAGGTAGTGTTGAGTGTGTGTGTGTGTGTGAATGTGTGTAAGTGTGTGTGTCAAAGGGTTGATTTGGTGGGGCAGACGGACGAGGGAGCCTCAAAAAGTGGGTCATGCCTAATTCAGAAGGATGTGGAGCGGGCAGGTGCGCCACCATACGAGCAACACCTCCCACTCCTCGTTTCCCCCTCCTCCAAACCCTCCACCTAACACCTCTCCCCCTCACCTCCCCCGTCCTGTCCCTTCATTCATCAACACTTCAAGGGCTTTGGTGCTTTGAACGGTCCTCATGAATAGAGATGAGGAGAGAGGAAAGGAAATGTCGCAATCTGACTTAATGATGGCAGAGGACTTTAACATGAGGGGCCAATTAAACTACGCACAATAATATGACAGGAAACAGGTACTGCACTGATACCAGAGTGGTACCATGGAGACATAAGGTACTGTAATGGAAAGTTGAGAAGATTCATTTATGGAGCCAGTGTGCGTTTTTTATATTTATTTTTAGTTTCGTTTTGCTGTGTTGAGAGCTTAGCTTTTCTTTTTCCGAGTTTAAGACTTCTGATGAGGAACTTTGTGCTTGAAGCCTCACTCAGATGATCAAACAACCTCACTACAACATGCATTTTACAGTTGTCAAGAAGTTTTTCAATCACACCACACAATCTTCATCAGCAGGTTAAGCTGTCAGTGAATTATAGATGCTAAAGTTTCCCTATTTTAAGCTCTTAAGAATTTGTGTTTTCAAGTGCTCACAGCTCCCAGTTGTTGAATAATTCTTTTTCCATTTGATTTTGAAAAATTATTCAACTATTGGTTTCAGCTCTAATCACATAATAAAAACAACCCAGAAAACATCAAGCTTCTGGCCCTGAATGTTGCCAAATCAATGATGTCTCTTTCCAGACAGGATGTCATGGTTTCTCTGAATAATCCACAGAAAACACTGTCAACAGCTTTTATTGGAACGACACTCTGCAATAGAATGAGCTTCTGTACGAACCATTTATACTTCTGTACATTAATAAAATAACTAGCAGTTTCTGAAAGCTTGCTGCTCTATTAATTGCTTTTCTAATTTCTCAAGCACCACAAATTAAATCAAACTAACCTCCAATGTATTTAGGTTGAGATGGAAAACTGAACCTGGGTAAAGAAAACTTAAACTATCTCCATGGCTGTGTGACTACATATCACTAGAAGCAAATAAAAAAAAGATTTTCTGTAAATGTTGTCATCAGAAATCAAAGTGAAAGAGCAAAATAAAGGGAAATTTTCTTTCTTACATGTATCAACATAAATGCTCTCAGCCTATACTACTACAATTTGATTAAATTTGTCCCTCATTGACTCTTAGTATAGCTCATAATTTTTTCTGGTGCACCCTTAACAACAATGGGATTCTTTCAGCATTAAGGAAACACTGTGAAGAAGGCTATCGAGGCAAACAAGATTCAACATGAATGCAGCCTTCACATGTGTACTAGCCCTGTCACTTGAGGTATGTGAACTCAACAATCAGTGATTTACTAGGAACTGGAGTTGGCTGTTTGAGCCACTGTAGACTTACCCGAATCGTAGCTTGGGGGCTTCATGTCACCTTGATTTAACTCTGTTCCATATTTTAACTTGTGGTACTTGGCTCTGGAAGTAAAGAGAAAAAAAAGAGGCACATAAATAAGCAAACAGGGCTGATCAAAACATTCTGGGAAGAAGCTATTTAAAAAACTCACTATGCATGGCATCTGCATAAGCTTTAAAAGTCGTCCCACCAGTAACTCGCTTTGGGCAGATTCACTTGCATGTAAGGAGGTCTGGTATGGTTGAAATAAATATTTATATGTTTAAAAATATGTTTCAGATAGTCATATGTGTCATGTTGTAGGACACAGGGGTGCAACTACTGGAAACATAATTTCATTATTCATGTCCAGCATGTAGGATTTAGTGGAATTTAGCTGTGAAGTTGCAAATTGCAAGCAACTGAATACCCCTCTGCTTACACACCCCTTCCTAGTGTGTAGGAGAGCCTACGGTGGCTGCACAAAAAATACAAAACGAACCCAAAAGGCCTTTTATAGAGCCAGTGTTTTGCTTGTTCATTCTTGGCAACTGTAGAAACTTGGAGGTGCAGCATGATAGACTCTATGTAAGAGGACCTACTCTCTCTGTAGATAAGAAAAAAAGGGCTTGTTCTTGTAAAATCATAGTTCTTAATTTTAGGCAATTATACACTATTATAAACAAAAAAGTAAATATTTTATTTCATTACTGTCATATTCTGCCAACAGAGCTCTCCTAAGCTTACACACTGGATCCTTCAAAATGCACTTCATAAGCCTCTTGGTCCCAAGATACAATTAAATAGCTTGCTTAGTTTGATATTAAGATAAGCTAACTACTGTGGGAGACTCAAAAACCAGCTAATATGTATATTTAAGCTGGACCAAGTAATTTTTTTGACTAAAAACGCCTAAAACAGTTTATTTTGGAAAATGGGCTCACCAATTATTTGACTAACATTGCAAACTTTGCAAATGCTAAACTGTGTTAATGAAATTAATTTTCATGTAAAATTTTATAAGAATTTTCTAATGTAAAACAAACGCTTTGATAACACTTGGATTGAAATGATCAATTTAGACAAAAAGAATGTGTAAAACAATACAAATATACATTTCACAAATTGATTTTGTTAAAAAAGACTATACAAAAAGTGTGATTACATACTTTTATAAAATGTCACAGAACATACAGAAAATTGCAAATTGTTGCTTTAGTCTGTTTTGGTCTTTCCAATGCTAAGAGGCAGCACACACATCGCAATCACAGGTAAAGAGTCAATACAAGGAGAGCTCTCCCATCTTAAGTTCACACAGCCCCCACCACTTCACTCCCCCTGTGATCCAGAAAGCAACCCCCGTACAAATCAAATTCATTTTAAATTGGGTACATCCTACGTTCAAAAAGCCATTTCTGATATTGCTTTCAGATATCCTCTGAGACATGACCTGTTGCTTAGCAACCAGGGAAAGTGGTAGTAATCCTGGGTTAAGTGTTGCTGAAGGCAGAGTCTGGGGTGATCTCACTGAATAAAAGTAGATAAATATTAGGGATGGGCATTTCAAGCCAAAATGTTACTCAATAATCACTGAGAACTATTTGACCATAACTCAAAATTGTCCTAAGTTTTTGTTTATTTGGGATATGGAGGCTTCACCTGGCAGAGTTCTGCCTGTTACCTTAGCTCAGTTTTTTTAAGCTGCTTCACACAAAACTTTTTCACAGCCCTAATAGTCTCTTCGTGTCTCTCCTATTTTTACAAACTGGAATCCAGTCAATCTCACAGCACTGCATCAAATGCGATACTGCTGCCCTAATGTAGAAAATTTACTTGCAAATTATGTTGTGTTTGGTAATATCTGTTACAATGTGGTATATAGTTATTACCAAAGACACAAAAATTTTATTTTAAGATAAAACAATAATCACATAAAATATTCAATTTTTCGAAAATAAGACAATTCCAAAACCACGACCCATTCCAAAAAAACAGTAAACAAATATACAATAAAAACAGCCAAAGGATGATGCCATGTTTGACAAACCTAATGATGATGTTCCTCACAGAGCACGAGCAAGCAAATTGTATCTTACCTCTTAGCTGCCTAGAGGAATGACTAAACTAACCTAGTTTGACACCTGTCTCACTCACTTGTGTCAAGGCTCTCAATAGTCTAGACAATCTCCCAGCACAAATTAAGGTACCTGCAGCCAGCTGTTTCATTTTTTTCTCATTCCTGTTTTCATTTTCCATTCTTCACCTTAACTTATCCAGAGAGGACTTTGCCTCGCTTCTGCAACGCTTTCCTTTGCATTTATAGAATCCCAAACATTGTCAGCTTTTAGTTGTTTAACATAACCATTGTCTTCTACTGTCAACCACAGTGCAGTTAAGTACTTCCTCTGTGGTTATTGCAGAGGGACTAAACAGTGACTGCCTAGTTTCACACAGACAGCATTACATCATACCTGCACTGGTGCGCTGAAAATATGAGCTACATTTACTAATTTGCTTGACATTAGAAGGATAATTCCGGTTAATTACAGCTTAAGTCTAGCAGGGCAAGAAAGACAAGCTGTCACACAATCAGAAACATTGCAAACAAAAAGAGGCCTTTATTTAGAAGGAAAACTGACAGGGAACAAACCTAAAATGTCCATGGTAATCCCTCATTACAAACAAAAACAGTGTGCAAACAGAGCCACATTAAGTATGGTGGGTCATTGTTGGAATAGTGTGTCAGCCTGTAGCCCGTAATGGATGTTTACAACCAACAGTTTGAGTATTCATTTTAAAATACATTTGGTTAATCTGCAGGTTCATTGAAACCCTGTCTGAAAGTCTGACTGTTCCTTTGATATGCCAGGCTTTCAGCAATTACCTTAGGACTATGTGTTATTATTTCCAGCAATGATGGTCTACACTACAACATAAAGACTCAATGAGTCAAAAACTGGAACTATGCTTTGCATCTATAATAGTAGGAACTCTCTTTATTAAAGCTTTACATATATACACCATTTGTTCAGTATTAGTTAGGGCTCCTGCTTTATAGTCTGTCTGAATGACATGCTTGGTAGCTTCAGGTCACATTAATAAAAGCGTGCTCAAGTCACAAATATATCTCTGTTCCAGGGTGCAGTCATGCATCAAGGAGGAAGAGAAATGCAAAGAGTGCGACTGTTGCTACCACAGGGATCTTTTGTGTGATGGTGACTGGCTAATGCATGTGAGAATAAGAACAATGTAATTCTTCTGGTTTATTGGAAAAAAAAAAAATCGCTGCAGCAAGGAGCTCGTCTCAGGTGGAGAGAAAATTCCTCTCTTCATTCCTGACCTGTCCTTCTAATAAGGACACTGCAAAGTCATCAGCATTTGACGGCAAACAAAGCCTTCATGCCAACACATGCCCTTGTCCAGAGACATCACACCAGCAGGACTCCGGGGAATCTCTCTGGCACTCTCACTCCATTACTGCATCTGCTGACACCAGCTGAGACATCGGACTGGTATGTATAGAATAGAAACAAGAGGGTGCTGGGAATTCTTTTAAAAACCCTAGCAACCCTTTTTACACATTATCAAATATGCACAGAGCTTACACTCTGAGGTGAGCTAGCTCTGTGCAGGTGCAGCAGACGCTGATTTGTTGATTAGGGAGAATCTTACACCGACATGTTCTTTCTTTTTGTGTCTCTTAAAGGCAGGACTTTATTTTTAGGAGTGTGCAAAACATGGAAACGCTGTAGCTCTTGCAGACTATCTGAGGTGTTTGTGTATTTTGTGGGTGGGCTGAAGCAGCAGTGGGAGGTAAGGCACTGACCTCTCTTGCTTCAGTGCGTACTCCAGCATTTTGATCCTCCTCACAAGGTCTTTCTTCAAGTTCTCCTGTCCTTTCCTCTCCCCCTGCAAGAAGGCAATTTGGGCCTGAAAACACAAAAATAGGATTGTCAGGTCACATTTTAAAAGATTTACAGTAGTTGCTTTTATAAATAGAGTCTACGTTTCTGTTTTTTTGGCATTTTAGATATGAGCTAGCTAGCAACAAAGACTTGACATCAAAGACAACCTTCATAAGACAACATCTAAGAACAGCTACTTCTGTTAAGACTGAAATAGGATGATATCAAATCAATATGCATGGAAAGATGGGAAATAAAAATTCAATCTGTACCATTCTATTTTAATCTAACCTCCTCATCTACGCCCCTGCCCACCCCCCTCTAAAATCCCTTCCCTCTGCACACCACTGTCTCTCTTCAGTAGCAGGCAGCAGCTGTTGACATCCTCAGTCTGAGTCAGCATTACATTACATTACATTGCTGGACACACCAAACACACACACGCAAATGCATGCACGTGTGCACATGCTCACTTGTATTGAGGGTGGTATGGGCTCACAGTGAAGCATAAAGTCCATGTGCTCACAAACTGAGCAAAGCTGAATCACAGTACAAATGTAATTATCACGATATAAACCAGTGCTTCATTACATCCAGTCACAAGACTTCTGCCTTACAAAAGGAAACAAAGTTATTACAGAGGAAATCATACCCTACTGTGATACTCAGACCACGGGCATCTAAGATGACCCATTTAGTTTTTATCAGTACTACTTTAAGTGCTGCTGTTAGGGTGGGAATGATTTTTTTTTCTCTCTGCTTTTCTTGGTGACATAATTTGATTTAGAATTTATTTTAAATTTAAAATGATCCTTGATTCATTAAAAAAAGGTGGGGAGGCATCATAATTTAAATCCTACTCTGGTCCATTGTTTATCAAACCACTGAATCACTGCCCAACTGAGCTGAAAAAAAAATCAAAATAAACTCAGTGGTATATTAAGAGGGATATTATTTGACAGAAAAGGCAGACTTGCATTAACTTGGAGGCATCTTACAGTCTTCATGTATAGAAAAATTGAAATCATGGTGTAATTTATTGACCAATGACCATGGATTGATTTTTTTCTTAAATAAAAAAATCTGAATTTCATAATTCATAATTCTTATGAGTTGATTTTTTTACACTCACCCCTATTTATTATTTTCTCTATTATGATTGGATTCAGCTACTTACTCAATTTGATATAACACTCTTCATAGCTAGAATGCTGGAGCATCAAAAATGAAAGAAAAAACAGGTAGGAAAAAGTCTGTGAATTAACCTGAGGTAAAGCTGGCTGGAACTGCAGAAATAGTATTTCCTTCTCTTAAATTTTGTTTTAGATGGTGTAATGTAGAAAATGATTGTGCAAGGAGATCTGTCTGTTCTGGTAAAACATTAACACACTTGATTGTAGTCAGCTATGACAACCACCCACATTCATCACCACTGCTTTATTACTGAAGCTTACTAACACCACAGATGAATGTTTTTTCTTTAACAACGCATAGTGTCAACTAGTTGTTTTGATCGACTGGTAAACTAATCAACTATTCTTTGAAAGTCCTCAGCAAAGTCAAATATAACCAAATCTGTCAACACAGTCCATCCAGTATTTCAGGGGTTATAGTGAGGTAAAGAGTGCCAAACAACTCCAGAAGCTGCTAAGTCTCCAACGGTGTCTTTGTTTACAGAAAAAAGGATAAGCATGCTGTTGTTGCCATTTCAGGGGTTTATCTGTTTAACTTCAAAAAGCACAAATTCCAGTTTTCTCTTGAGAATGATTCAAATTCCAAACATCTTAAAGGAAATGAATGCTGACTTTATCCCCTGCATTTCACTCTATATGCAGGGGATGGTGCGAGCTTGAGTGGGCTGGATCACAGTTTCACACGGATAGCAAGTAGCGCTGCTGCTGCTGCCTGCAACAATGAGTCATGACAGCACTTCAATCTGCCTTGTATTGAACAGCATTTCTTAGGATCCACAGTTCTCAGCAGAGGAACTCATAACAACCCTCCTGCAATAGCTGCAGTGCTCTTAGGATTTAAGGTATTGGTTCTCAGTCTGACAGTGTAAACGACACAGTGTACGGCTGGCAAAGATTGCAAGCTCCCAGCCCAATGCCAACAACTGATGCTCTTGAAAGATGGGTCAGCAGAGCACATACATCACTCTACCTATTACATCCATGTAGTCTCGGATTCCTTATTTACCCTGTTTAGTGAGCACCTATCCTTGGCTGGATCTATGCTAATGCATTCTGGATTGACAACAATCTTAATGACATTTAATGGGGATATGACTTTCCGCATCCTTGAGCCTTTCTAGAGAGACACAAAACAATAATAAAAGGTAGCTATGCAAAAAGGCCTCCGCCACAGTTCTAAGCTTAGTGACAGTAACATGGAGCAGGGTAGACAATGAGTAGAGAAAAGAAAACAGAGAAGCCCTGTGAGTCAGAACAGTGAGTAAGCCATTTACTTTTTAACCTGATAAAAAATATTTGTTCCAGTAGGTGGACTGAAAGTTTTTTTTCCAGGTATGACAGGAAAAAGAAAGTGATGTAGATGACAACTTGCTTGCATTCAATAAAACATGGATTACTTTGTTCTGTCTTTGGAGGATGGGAGAGGAGGCACAAAAAAGGGGCACAAACAAGGCATTAGGAAAATATTGCATATGGAAAGTTATTACTGTTTGGATTGGGCCAAACTGAGCAGCTCCCAAAATAACTTAATAACTCTGGCTAAAGTGGCTCCAATCCAAATATCAGTGAAGACTACGGCCTCAGGGCATTGAAGCTTTATCACATGCAACTGGGTTGCAGAATGTACACAAACCTCGTTAGACTAATTGCAGAGCTAGTTTCCATTAAACGTCCCTTGACGTCCAGCTTAATGCTGTCAATATTTTGGGCTCAACAGTTAAAACAACAATGAGCTCTGAGCAGAAAGGCAAAAATTGTAATAACAGATAAAAACTGTCATGACTTCAACAGAAAACACATTCTCACTTGTTTCAACAGTTTGACCAAAAGCCACGCTAAAACAGCTCGACAGACTGTAAACATGCTCCCTCCATTATCTCATATGTCAAAAACAGCTCATTTTTTCACTGTGGACGCAACTGTACATCTGCTTTGATTGATACAGCGAGTGAGCTTGCACTTACTTATCCAAATGAAGCCTTGGCCCAGGGACTACTGGTGTCCCGTGATGCCAGAGATAGAGAAGAGTGCAGCTCTGTGAATCTCTGGCTCAACATCTCTCCTCCATCAAACATTAACCTTGGGAGGAATGCAATGAGTCAACTCGGGCCATAAAGAGACACAGGAAGCATTTAATTCCCGGCCTCACACTGCCTGCATTATTGGGGCTGCTGGATAAGGGCTCCTTAGTCTGTCTGAGCAAGAGACATGTAGCATGGGGCATCCATCTACAGCGCAGGCTTCTCAGAGACAGGAAAAGGAGGCAGAAGAAATAGTCTAATACTGAGGGTGGGAATTACACACCAGCCACTAGCTAAATTCTGGAAACTAAGGTAAGAAAGTTGGTCACAATGCCCTTTGTACTAAGTCATGCTTAGTTTTGGCATAAATTTTCAAAGTCTAATTAATATAGCAAAATGATTACAAATTTAGACTCAATCACAATCACACATTGTGAAAACACAAACAAGAAACTGTTAAGATAAAGATTCTTTTTAAAAAAATATACTCATTATTACAAAGAGAAGATAAGTTCATGTTTTTTGTAGCAGCATTTCAGCTGAAGTCAGTTCAGTAAGTTTAACTTGATTGTTGCACTACCAATTTAAATCTGAGCAGAAACAGTCATATTTCTTCATTTTGAGTCCATTTAGCAGCGTGATATTCACAAAGTTAACAGGTAAATTATGTGAAGACACATTGTTGGCAGAGAATTAACACAGGCAACAGAAAAGGGAAAAAAAAATCTTTGTATTTTAAACTTAATTAGCAGTCTACAAATGTTCAATGGCTACAAACAAAATACACAGTATTTAAAATTAGACAGGACCCTGAAGTTGAAGAATTCCAGATATGCTTTCTCCCAGACTTGTTCTGCGTCATCGCCTAAGATATCTACATCACAATGAGGCCATTTAATCTAGACAGAGTGAACACTGTGAAAAATCCAGTACATCTGAGCAGTGGCAAGACTGAGCTCACTCCATTTTTGTGAAGAAATTCAGTGGATGCTCATACAACATCAGACCTTACTAACAAAACAAAATGGTCACACATGCTGGCCCTTCAGCTGTGGTCAGAGCTGAAGAAAGCAAAGGGGCTGGTGTAAATCCCACTTTTACAATGCAAACAACCTTTCTTTCAGCCCAGCCTGGTTTACTCTCACAGTTACCGCAAAACCAATGAGCACCATGATGGCCGACCTGATGACTAGCCAAGTACATTCCACACATGCCATTACACTAGTAGCAAGAGGGGAAAAAAAGGCAGCAAAACAACTGAAGCAAGACAGCAGCAAGACAGAGGTGCTGGAGACGACTGTAGCATGGCTCCAGCAGTGCATTTCCTAATTTGAAGAAAAAAAAATAGTAAGCGTCACCAACATCCCCATTAACAACAGAACCTCTTCATGGCCTAAATAGCTCACTTCAAGTAGGTTAAATATTTATTATATCACTTAAAAAATACTTGTCAAAACAGAAACATTTATCAATAATAATCACATAATTATTTTGAATGATTATATTAACTCACAAATGTTTATTTTTAAACAGCTTTTGCCTGTATGGCCAGCCAATGGTTTTATCTGTCATACAATATGTCTTTCCTCATACAGAAAAAAATGTGCCAAATTTCAGTTGTTTTTAATATGTCTAATTAATTTCATACTGAAGTACAACAAAATAAATGACATTAAGCCATCACTGAGATTTTTTGCTTTAGTTAGATCTGCTTGAACCTGCTAGATTTTTGACAGGGATTATTTCTATAGGTGGGATATAAAAGTCTAAATCACATTTAATATAATTTCATATTACATGATTGACTTTTTAAGACCCCTTGTTAACACACAGAATGGCATTAGCTTCATTCTGTGTAGCACTTCATTCTGAATGGCTTTGAAATCACAATGAGCTAAAAAGCTCAGTGGTATATGACTGACAGTCAAATCCAAAAAGATATTTAGTCTTATCACAGTATCAATATTATATCAATATATCACCCAGCTTTAAAATTACTACTTGCTGACTTCTTCGTTGGCTTATCCTTTTTACTCTTCAAAAGGGACTTGAGTAACTACTACCTTTAGTTAACAACTAGCTGTTTCTTTTCTTCCTCCTTTTTACAATTTTTTTGCATAAAAATGCTTTGTTTTCTGTCTTAGAGAGCAACTATAATATGGCTAAATGCTGACTGTATGTAAACATATTACACAATCGTTGCACGAACTGTCTGTTGTGGGTATCAATCAAACTACTTAGTGTAATCTGCTGCCCCATTTTAAGCTACAGCGTGAAATACTGAGGACCTGTGATCACTGATGGAGCTCATTTCTTTACATGCAGACACACTGCACCCTGCTCATGTCTACAGGCAGAGTCAGGATTGCTCTGTGGGTCAGGGTGAGACTGTGAGTTGCGCAAACTGGGATTTGATTTGGTTTCCTGCTCAGTTGTCTGGAATGAGAAAAGCTTTGTCTTTCACCTTTGTGCATCTCGCATAAACCAATAGAAGAGCCTGAGACTGACAAAGACTTCTCAGAGTCAAAAATAAATCTTCTCTCATCTCCTAAACCTTCACACAGACACAGATTTGTTGTTTTCATCCCGTCACGAGTTACCACTTGAGCCTCATTTTACACTCTGCTGTCAGAGAGCTCTCGTCAAGTTGACACTGCGGTGCTATTTAACAGGGGGGCGCAGACAAAGGCAGCATGTTGGGCATGTTGAGGACGATGGTGCTGCATCCCATGTTGCTGCATTAATATTACATAAAGGCTCACGGCGGACATGCACACACTCACATACTTCTATGCAGGCAAAGGGCTAAATTTTTCAGCATCAGCACTTTCTCTGACAAATAGGCCGTGTGACTGTAAGGTGTGGTCCTGGCAGATCCAAGTTGAATATAACATTCAAAACTGCTTTATGGTCATCAAAGTTGCACTATGAAACTAAGAAGGGTTTAATTTGAAGAAAATAATTTATCACAAGATGCTGAAACCAAAAAAATCTGTTAATACATTACTGGGAAAAGATTAAGATTAAGAAAGTTTGAGAGCCCAATAAAAAGCAGCAGAGGCTGAACCACACATATAGTGCTTAATGACCCACACCTTAACCCCTGAGTCCTTCAAAAAAAAATTTCAAAATGAGATGAATGTAGCTGAATAAAATTATTTAATCTGGCCAAATCCTGCATGGCTGTAGACAAAAACAAGTATGACTGAGCTTTCGTTTTTCAAATGAAGAGCAAAGGTCCCTAGCTACATACAGTCATTAAAGGTTAACCTGTTTAAATCCACCTCATCACGGGTGATCCGCTTAAGCCATTTCAAAGCTACTAAACACAACTTAAGATTAGAAGGTTTAAACTTTTGTCTTTTTGTGACACACAATAGAATGTTTGACTCATTAGATTTTCCACTTATAAATCCACTAATTTACACATGCATTTTGGCCTTACAGTTTTAGGTATAAGCTTTGCTATGTGGGCTTTTTGAAAAAAAAGGCCAAAGAGGTAGATGTTGAAAGGTTAACATATTGTATATGCATGTGAAAAAAAAAAAAAAATCCACACCACCTTATCCATAAAGAACCTTGTTATTTGATTTACTTGTAAGCTACATGTAGAAATAGTCTGTATAGTAAACATGTAAGTATGGAGCAAAATATTAATCTAACCATTTATTCAGAGAAAGGAAACACCACTGTGCCATCAAAAACCAACAAAAACAACAATATCATCATATCAGTCATTTACTCTGGTGAGTAAACTAATTTACAGCTCTGACAGACTGACAACCTTAGATTTAGTCTATAACTGGGGGAGGAAAGCAACTTTGAGGCACAACCAGGCAGCTGTCCCACACACCCACGTAGACAGATGAAGGCTGTAAGTGTGAATGGAGAAAGGAGAAGGGAATTAGCGGGCCGACAAGGCAGCTTTACAGCACAGAGAAAGGCTCTGGTGTGAGTCAAACAGGGACAGTAGAGCAAAGCTCAGAGGACCAGACTTCAGTTAATAAACAAGGGTCCCTTCAGGCTCTCTCACAGGAAAAACACAAACCCTTTTAAACCACTTCCATTATCTGTACTGTGAATATTATATAGATACTGCAAACATAGGAGTGAAAATAGAGATGGGTTGCTGTGATCTACATACTGGTTATGTGAGAAAGCACGTGGGCAGCTGTGTAGCATTAGCTTTTATGTGTACAGGTATTTCTAACATTTGGAGAGCCAGAAGTTTCGATGTCAATTTCTAAAAGCAACAACATAGAGAAAAGAGTACATATGCTCCTGGTAAGGAAGCATGTGCTCTGTCTTATTTTTTGTACTTTCCCTCTCTGAGGCGCACACAGAGAGGGCAAACAAAAATAACTGCAGCTTGGGGGTGGACGTAGTTTCAACTAAGGAATGGCGGCGACACCCATTTCTAAGTACCATGGTATATGCATGCGTATGTTTATTCATGTTTCAGTCCTTCTCAGTGCAGCACCAATGAGCTAAATATGCCTCTGGCTTTGCCATTAGTGAAAGTAAACATGGTATCACAGTAATAAGTCATCTAACTGAGGCAGAATAATTCTAGGCTGCTCACAGTTTGCTGCGGTCTCCCCCGACGTGGAGCTAAGTAATCGAATAACATGAGCCACATAATAATCTTGCTCGTGGTAAAAGCTTCCTTTACAAATACAAGAAACACTTTCATCCAGTGAAATGGGCCCATGTTTCAGCATGCGACCACACAGAGCCACCTTACACCCTGAGTCACCTTCAACCTTCTCCTGGTGTCAAATTATGGCTGCTGACTGATACTTCTGGCAAGGAGATACTCTATGGAGCAGGGATTTCCCCATAACTGGAAGGCGGATGAAGCACACTAGAGAGCTGCCTGGCCTGTTCAGGGCGTAACTCGACTCAGCCTCAGTCATCAGGCTTGGAAAAGAACTGTACTGATCAGTATGGTAGGGTGATGTCAGTTAAATTAATACCACAAAATTACTATTAGTTCACTACATTTTTTTTCTGACAGATAAGAATTATAATTTAGCTAAGATACACAAAAAAAACTTGTAAAATAATCACTGTTCAAGGTCAATACAATGAACTATCTCCCAGTTTTCTGTATCAAATCATAAATGTCTGTGGATATTTGAAGCAAGAACTCATTTGACCGAAATTATTGGACAACAAGACAAAAACACATAGCATTTCCAGTGTTAACTGCCACATGATTACACTGACTTATCACAATGCCCCAACTAAACAATGCTCAAAATCAATGGCAGCATGCTGTGTTTACTGTGCTAATTAAAAATAAATACAGTTCACTGGTGAGTGCAACCAATCTATAAAACCCACTCAAACTGGGCTAACCCATCATCCCATATCTGTGCCAAAATGAAGGGTTCAAATGATAAAGCAAAAAACAGTGCAGGTATCAACAGAAGATGATTTGGAGATCCTTTTTGATAATCAATTAACTTAAGCTAAGAGGGACTGATTGAGTCAAATAATTAAAAAATAATCATAAATTATTTTAGTATTTCAGTAATCATTTCAGTCATCAGTCTAGGCATTTGAAAATATCACCTTGAAAATTTTGATAAGACTTTTTTTTTGATAGATTTAATAGGCTAAACTTTAAATCAATTGTCACTTTCATTGCCAAGATGGCATACCACACACTCATGCGAGCTGTAACCTATCACTAGCTGGGCAAATCAGCTTGACTGAGTCAATCAATTGACCATCAACCACCGTTCAACTGGACTCTAATCATGAGTGACAGCAGCCTGTGTATTGCACAGCAGCAGCAGGGTAAGTCGGGCATGTACAGTACAGTTTCTGTACTGCTGCAGAAGAGAGGAGTGGCTCTGAGCATGACCTAACAGGCTGGCTGGACGACATTCCTACAAGCCCTAGGGTTTGCCTTCCTCCCAGACAGTGACATAAGACACAGCTTCGACTGTTTTTGATTCAACCTCTATGCAACCAACAAGAAAACAAATCCTTGGAGGGGAGTCTTCACTGAGTTACAAATAGCTTTGTGTACATTTTTTATTGACTTTTATTGTGAAACCATGTATGTGACCTTTTTGAAAATTACAAACTAACTTATTGGTTTGATTTCTGTAATTAAAACACAAAAGTGGTGGCATAATAATAAACACAATGAGTGGTGTGTTTACAGTTATGCTTGAGCTTTTGATTGCTTATCTAGGTCTATTCATAGAATTTAAATAACTTGGACTTTTCAGTTTATCCAACAATGCCTTTAGTGGATGAAAGCACTTTATATATTTGCATTATGTTTAAATCCTCCAAGGATACAACAAGGTTACATCCCATGTGTATTCTGAAAGCTTTTTAGTTCTTGAGTCATCAATTGCTATGGTATAGTTCAGCACATAAAAATATTAAAAGTGAAAAAATGGTCAGATCTAAAAAAAACAGCAAATTCGTTCCTTGAAACAAATATTCATATAGAACTTAATGCAGTTATTAGAGTACATTATGAGTAAGCCACAAGTTTTAAATAGCCTTCTGCAGGTCAAATTATGTTCAGCATATCAACTAGTCTCACATATGGAGTTAGGTGCAACAAAAACAAGAACTCAAATTGAGCGCTCACCGTTTTGCCGCCACAAACAAACCACCCAGTAAGCCATTTAGCAACCTCGCTGTGCTTTGCCGCAGTTGCTGCTGCTTCGATGATAAGCTTGCTTCATGACAACAGACAGGAAGCTCAACACACAGGCCAGATGAGTCAAAACCCTACTATACTGAGCAGGGGATATGTCACTGTTCTAAAAACAATACAGTATCTCCCTATTGCCTGTTGAGTCATGTCTGTGATCCAATAAATATGGCCTCTCAGCTGGGCTAACATAAAGGGGAAAACTATTTTTTTCTTCTGTATATTTGTCATTAAGGCTGAAATAAAACAGTAATAGGAGGTAAGAATGTCTATTCAAATCCTGGATATAAAAAAATATCTAGCACATGGTGTTCAAAGGGATTTTCCCAGCTTTAGATCCTTTTAAAAATTTGGATTTGATCACTTCAGCTGGTTATGGTACCTTCTATTTTAAATTAAGATAAATTAAAACCACAAACATGCTAGTGAAGGGGCTTCAAAGATAATCATCGTTACTGCCACGGGCTAACCCATTCACTTGCCGATACAGAGGCAACACCTTTGAAAAAATTATGGTTCAAGGTAGAAAAACCAACTGCCTTACATTTGGCCATATATCAGGCAGACGGTTGAATATTATATAAATCTGACCATCAGGTAATGGGAAGTTACACTATAACAGGAGTGGAAAAGTTATTAATACCGATTAAAACTCTCAGACCTTTGTCCCAGACAGAAACGACAAATTTATTATTTACTGTTAGGAGTGGCAGTGACATGGCAGCTAGCTTATGATAAGATTCATAAACAAGACATTTTTACTTCAACGTCTTTTGAGTGGTATGAGCAGTCTGTCAGCACTGACAGCTTCATAGGGTCAAAACACTTTTAAGCTAGGCTGTTCTCTGTCTCTCACGTCATTTGTATGGGTTTAGAAATAAAATGCATTAAAAATCAAGGCGGGGTGCTATACAATTAGCTTTAAGTGGGCAAGTAGTAGCAATTGTGAATGTTCTATCCAACGTTTTATCACTAACACAATAACTATTTACAAAGTAAATGTGGCTATCAGTTGGTTATTTAATTACACCTATTTTTCTCTAAACGTTGCCTCAGTCTAAGCTTCTTTCAACTCCTGGAAGGTAACAAAAAAGTTTAGTGGTTTAAGTCACAGGAAAGAGGTCGCAAATAGTCGTCGTGCAGTCGGGTCAGGGGGGCGCTGCAGCTGCTCTAGCTCCCGAGCTAAAAGCTAACAAGCTAGCTTGGTAATCAGAACAATCAAACACAGAAACTCAAAGTTACTGGAAAGGAGCAGCACCATGCCCCGGTAGTGCCACTAAAATGCGGTCGTGTATACATAAAATGTGGTGGTTTTCACCTGTAATTCGGCCCGCTCCACCTCCCATTGTGCTCTCTCTACTTCGAAACGGGCCCATTCGTGCTGCAGGAAGTGCAAGATCCCCGGGATACTGTACTGCGCTCTAGCCGCCTCCCCAGCGTCGCCATCAGGCAGCGGTCCTTTCCCACCGCCGGGTAAAACAGAGTTGTTGTTGTTGTTGAAGAACACGCCGGGCCCCGCCTGTTCGTCCATGGTGGGGCTCGGTGGAAAGCTCTGTCCGTTGTCTATCTGAGTCGAGATGGTAGATACTAACGGAAGGGCAAAAACCTATCGACTACGCTCGGTCTTCTCTGCTCAGGGGAATGAACTCACTTTCTGACAGCTAGCTGTCATTGAATGACGTCAGGAAAAACGTACACGCCCACAGCGTGTTGGCTGAGAGCGCTCGATTTGCTTACCCAGACTCCCCGGAGGACAAGACTATTGTTTTTGTTTTCTACCAAAAAGGGAACATCAGTTGTACATTATGTTACAGATCCTGGACCAACATCTATTTTCCAAACCCTGTGAAAAATGTGTAACTAAATACAGGCAGCAGCACAATGAAGTCAAAGCACCTTTATTTACATTTTAAAGAAATATGGGTGGAACATTTTATAAGGGAATTTTAACAAATCTGCCACTGATGGCGGTTGATGCACACCCATTTATGTACTTATTACACATAGCAGATATGGAATATGGAATAAATAGTTCAAAGCAATACAACAACCTATAAGATATGCAGCATGTACACAAATGATGTACTTACTAATCATGTACCTTCATTTTACAGCAGAAAGGTGAACCATATGTGTGAGAATTAAAAAGTCTGAATGAAAACAAAAAGAAAGCATGATGCATTTAATATTCAAAGGGTTCTAACAAAATCTAATCCTGGGTTCAATTTAATCACAAAAGTAAATTCTCAGTTATGGTCAAGAACAGGCAGTAGGAATGCTTACAACATAATTTAAAAGAAAAATAACTAAAAAAAAGAAAAAAAAACTAGGTATAAAGAAACAACCATCAGTAACAATCAGAAGGCCAAATAATTGGCCATTTATTAAACCATCTTCATTAAAACAAACATGCATGATGGGAATCTAAAAGAACAAAATATCTGCTATGTTAATGGGGGAGCAAAATCAGAGAGAAATGGCATGGTACAATCATCAATTTAGGAATAGTAAGGGGAGACTAAGAGACAAGAAAAAGAAAAAAAAACAGGAAAGAAGTACCTACCAAAATCAAGTGGTAGCATAAATTGTATCCCTTTACATGTGTACACCCAGTCTAGTGATTATAACATTTACACAATCAAAATGTCCTACAGAATTTAAAGTGAGCTTTTTTTTAAAGTGAACATTCAAAGGCTTTTTAATATGTACATAACAACCTTCTTGACTTCAAGAAGAGATTTAATCTATCAAAAACAAAGAGATCAGAAATAAATAAGTGGACTTAAGAGACTGTGGTTGATACAGACATGTGGTACTACTATGTTGATGAACAGACCAAAAAAAGACAACATTAAATTAGGCGCCAAGAGTGTACAGTGCATTTTTGGAGAGTTCAGAAGAAGCTGGTCTTGAGTTTGATTGTTGGTGCAGCTTGCACAGTTGGCTGAGCTTGCCTTGCTGCAGCTTTGGCCCTGCTGCTGGCCTGGTTGGCCCGTATAGCTGATTCTAGGCGGATTTTAAGCTCAGGTGCTGCACCTATTACTATCTTGAATGCAGCCGGATAGAGGGGGCCAATTCGCATTAAGTTCTGAAGGGCAAAATCATGCAGACCTTTGGAGACCTGGGGTGCAGAGGAGATGGCATTTTCATCCAAAAGGTAGGAGATCAGAGTTGGTACAAGAAGAGCCAGCAACTGCACCCCTATTAAAACACATAAAAATAATTACTTGTTAAAAAAGTTAACAGCAAAACAGCAGATCTCCTTAAAACAGTTGAACAGGGTTTAACTGCACAGAACATAACGGGAACTGAGGCCAAAACTGAATGCCAACCCCACACTCCTGTACCAGATACATGAAACAGTGTTTACCAAAAGACACTGGCTAACTGTTCTCAGAACAAGACAAAGTAACAACAAAGTATGAGTACAGTAGGAGTTTCTCCAAAATATCAGTGTGACTATAAGTGCCTAATTCATAAAGGAATGCTTGATGGTATATATTGGATGAATAATTTATTTGTATTTTCCACTAAACTGACATGTTTTGGAGTGAAATGACAAACTGCTGATGCTGCATGGCTGGACTGGAACTACTCATGGGTCATAAAATCAGAGATGGGTTCTCTTTTCTGACAAGACAGGAGACAGATCAAATAGAAACTCATACCATAATACAAAATTTATAGATAAAATTATCTATACAAAACAAATAACACTGCACAGCACAAGGCTGATATCAACAACTTAACTGACAACAAACTAGGGCTAAATTTATCCATCAATGCTCTATTACTCATTGACAAAGGCCTGCTTTAATCGATCTAAACACTTTTAATGGAATACAGAAGCTTCAGTGGAGCATTAGGCAGAGGCATACTTACGGTTCTGCTCTTCACCCATGCCAACGAGATTTTCCAGGACCCTTATACCCTCTTGCACAGCCTGCAGCTCGGCAGCAGTCCCTGGCCGACAGCGCTCCACTGCCTTCAGCTTCTCCACCATGAGTGGAGCCAGAGTGTGAATGTATGGAGTAGACAGGGCACGGCTGGAGTGCTGAAACACTGACAACAGCAGCTGGTAACACCGTGCTTGGACCTGTGGCAAAAAGAATGAAATCACTCACTTAACTTGGCCACAAACACATGGAAACTCTTGCAACAAATTCTAACACATATTCAAACATTGTCCTGGTGGGGATTGTCATATTTCAACATACAAAATGTAGGTGCTTACCCCGGGGTCACTAGAGTTGAGGGCGTTGCGGAAGCGGTCCATGCAACCTTTCTGCAGGACAGTTACTCCAACAAGTTCATTGCTGGCAGACAGCAGGAAGAGTGTGATTGCTGTCAACATACTGACCTCATCCATGTCAGGCCTGGACTCATCTACGGTAACACACAAACAAGCAAGCATTCTGTATATGAATACAGATTTTTCTTTTTTGCCAACTCCACAGAGAAGCCAGAGGTCACAGTCAAACATGTTTTTGCTTGTATTTGCTTACCTGGCTGTGAGTGCTCGAGTACAGACGCCAGGCTGCTCCTCACGAGGCCGGTCCACTGTGTCTGCGTGCTCTCCACTCGGGCCAGTGGGGAGGTGATGATGGTCTTAATGCCCTGCAGGGCAGCTGACACAGGGGCTGGCACTGATTTGTCAGCAGTCTTTAGTGCAGTTTCCCTCAGCACCCCTGTGATAAGGAAGAGCACTGTAGGTAGGATGGTCATGCCTCCTGCAAAGACAAAAAGAAACTGTGAGAAATGGGCTCTCATTTCATTGCGACCACTACCATGTTAACAATATTACTAACTGTTACACAACATACCCATATTCATTAGCATACACAAACTTAAACGATGGAAGCCAGTCTAAATGAAACATAAAACTTGAAACAGTGACTTGCTAACAGTGCGTATCACGATTGCATAGATTTGCTTGTAATGCTCATCTTGTATTGCTCTCTTGGCACAGACCAGCATTAGGTTAAGGTTTGGCATTTAGCGGCCATGAAATGCGTTATGTCAGTATTGTTCTTCACAAGGATAAAAAGACAAGTAATGTACATGTGGGTATGTGTGTGTTTGTGCTGCTGCAGTTTGCCTCGGGCCTCACCAGCAGGAGAGCAGAGCGAGGGCAGCTCTGCCAGGATGGAAACAGTGTTGGCCACCAGGCGTGCACTTTCTTCAGATAGTCGCTGAGGCCTTAGTGGCACATGGCTGGGTGAGTCTTTCACACGTGTATTAAGCTGAGGTAAGTGGCGAACCAAGATGAACACGAGCAGCTCCATAGCTGCAAACACCAGAGACTTGCCAGGGACAAGCTCCCCTGTGTCTCCTCCCTCCCCGAGGCTGGGCTGTGAGTCTTTCTCGCCTTCTTCCTCTTTGCCTGAGGAGAACAACAGTGACCTAGATCACTCAAACAGCCACATAATTTAAACAGCTTTACCATGAATATAAAGCCTGATATGAACATTCTTTTTCAGTCATCTTTCAGATGAAGCAAACCAGCATTGTGAGTTTTGTGTTGAAGTGTAATATAATGCAATTTAATCGAGGCTGAGCCTGTAGGAGGAGTTAGATCCTGACCCTTGCTGGTCCTCTGTCGCTGCAAATGGTCCTGTGCAGCCCTGATGGTCTCCTGCACGACAGCAGTAACCTGGAGCTGTACAGCAGGAGGATTCCTGGTCAGCAGTAATCTGTGGAGCACGTTCAGGAGCTCCACTGCCAACAGCTACAAGAAAAATAACATCTACAGTGATGCCACTGTGAAACACTAGAGATGTTTGATATATACTTATCATGCCTGACCCATCATACTCATCTGTTCTAGTTTATTGACAATATGACCATAAGCAGTAGATGAGGAATGTTTTATACACTTTCTAAAAAAAATCATTTAAATTATAATAAGCACATCTTTAAATAACTTTCATACTAAATGTTTTACAGAAATTTCAACAAGACTGAAAGTAATTTTTTTGCTATTCAAAACAAAAAAAAACGTTATTTATATATAAAAAAGGAAAAACATGAATGTCTTTACCCTCACACACACACACACAGCATGTGGTTCCAGTCTGTTACAAGAGACTGTAATGATAGTGTGGCAGCAGCAGCAGAGAGACACATGATGTGTCCTAATTTAAGGGGCTGGATCCACACATGCGTCATAGGAATGGCAAAGACCTGTCGCATTTCAAGTTCTTCTATAATGCAGCTGAGAAACACAAGCTTCTTTTTTTGTGAATTTGTGCAACACAGCCAATGTCTCCTTTCAAAGTCTCAGTATCCCATCAACCATTGTGTGGTAGTCAATGGGTAACAGAGCATTAAAGTGATGCTTGTCAACTCGTAAAGCCAGTAAATATAACATGACCCTGTTGTGTTTCTCAGATATTTGCCAAGAAGTGGTGATCAGTCACCAGTAAATATATCCCTTGAAGCAGACAAATAAAATGACTACTTCAAGGTGTAAACAAGAGAGGTCACCCATTAAACCACTGTTCACTGTTTGTAAAAGTGTATCTACAATCAACAAAGTCACCATGTTATTCAAATTGGTTATTTTGGTTCAGTGCAGTGCTTGAATTTCTGTTAACATGAAAGTAAGATTAATTTAAACGTAAATTGAAGCAGAGTTGAAAAAACAGCATTTAAAATTAAAATAAGCAAATACAAATAGCAGCAAAAAACTTAAATATTTGTAAGTAATGTTCTTTTTAAACTGTAATACTACACTGAACTTACACTGAACATGTAAAAGAAAGTCAAATTCTCAGGTAATAAATCTTCCACCATGTCTCTCTCTTACATATGTAATTTCTGGACTTGTATTTTTACCTGGTCCTGTGCAATATGGGTCTTAGCACATGGAGATTCTAGCAGGGTGAACAGGGCCTGCAGGCAGGATATTACATGTTCAATGGGCTCCTCAGGCCGGGGGAAGCAAAGAAACTCTATACTGACACCTGCGAGACACAACACAGAAATGCACTTAGGGCATGTGCAGGCTATTCTTTTTTTTCTATCTTCTATCACTCTTTCACTGTCAGCAAATGCAAGTTGGATTGAAGGCTGTAAGGCAAACAAAATGCAGTCACAAGGAAAAAGTCGGTCTAATATAATACCTAAGTACCACAAAAAAAAAGCAAATTACATAAGTGCAGGTGTTCTTACTAAGGTATTCATAAAGAACAAAAACATAGTAACATGAGCGCCATACCACAACACTGTGTGTCTCTTTACCCAGCATTAGATGCATCCTGTCTTCCACTGACTCCTCAAAGATCTTTGTAGTGCTGGAGGCTCCTTTAGGGAGGGCGGGAGCCTTGGAAGGATCTGAAGGGGCCTCTTCTTTCTCTTCATTAGCTCCAAACCCTGTACTGCTCAGCCACAAGGCTACAGCATGCAGGACGGGGGCCCACGAACTGCGATAGTGGAGCCTTGCTGTGTCTATAGTCTCTGGAGTATAAAATGCTCCACCTAAACACAAACACACAATGGGACTTGTTTTCAACCATAACACTTTACAAAATTAGATTTAACTGTTGAAAAATGCACTATATTATATAAAGTGCTCACATACATACAAATATGGTCTCCTGAATAGTATATTTATGTTTAGGCCACCTGGAATATCAATTATATTCACACATTGGCAAAAAATGACAAATACTAATTAGAATGCCCACAGCATGATGTCACATTTGTTTGAATAGAGCCAGAAGCGACCATATTTAGAGAGACGGTGAAGCTGGCAAGTATATGCACTGCATGTAGATCACTGTGTGTGACGCCTAGTAGACAGCTCACGGCTGCTATCACTCAAAGCAGCCATGTCCTTAATTATGCACAAGTTTAAGCTTGTATATAATTTAAAAGAGTGAGTTATGTAAAAATTCACCACTGCAAACATGTTTACTGCTGCTATTAAGTTGGTAATTTTAACACTAGACTCTATGGGGATTGACTTGCCTGTGGCCATTTGAGAAGCTGCAGTTACTGGAACCTAATGTTAGCATCTTATCCCATCAACAGCTATTCGTCAGTAATCTAAAAGATGTTTTTGTTGATGATTTTATTAATCTCTGTTAAAATTCCATTAAAGGATTATTGGGGGATTAGTGGAGCTGCTATCTGGAGTATAAAATCAAATTTTTCTATGGAAAAAAACTAAAGCAATAACCCCAGAAATAGTGCTTAAAGATGGCTAAATAATGCATGTACTATTAAAAACACTGTATTTCTTCACTGTTATATAAACATGTGCATGCATTTTAAGAGATTTACTCCAGACTTCATTCCATACATCAAACACAACAGGCAGAAGGAAAAAAAAGAACGCAAATTGGAAATAAAACAAGAATCCGTCCTCTACCATCAGGGGGCAGCTGACTGGAAAACTCAGCGGGCAGAGTGAGGAGGGCGTAGTCCCGAAGCATGGCCAGCCACAGACGGCTCAGCGAGGGCAGCTCTGGCTGCACCAAAGTGATGAGGCTGTCAGGTGGAAGAACATCTGCACCCAGATCCTCCTCATCCTCATCGTCGTCTGCACTTCGGACTGGTTTGGCAGGCTTAGAGTCAGCCTCTTTCTTGATCTTCATTGAGACCACGTACACCTTAAAAGAAGGGCAAAGTGTATTATTGCATATCTTATTAACATTTGCAGTTTTACTAATATGGGGCAGTACTCTGATCAGGGTCAGCTGTCTCACCTCAGCCCAAGCCTTTAGCACAGCCAGTTTCTCCATCGTGGTGGCACTCTCACTGTACAGCTGACTGGACGAGCCCTTCCCAGCCTGCACCTTGTCAAGTGACGACACAAGCAGGTTGTGGACTCGCCGAAGGTCGTTGAGATCGCTGACTACACCGCTGCCAATCCACGTACTACACACCTGTAGTCACACAGAGGGGTCAGGGTAATAAATGGCCAAACTACCTGAACATTGACTGCATCCACAACCTTTCAGATGTAACGTGCAACATTCAAGAAAGAGTCAAAAACATGTATCAACAGTTTTAAGGTTGATTAGCTATCATACACGGCATTTTAGAGGGTGAGGACATCAAAGAACAGTTATTAAAAAATACCACTGATATATTAGGGCTATACGAGTAAAGCAGACATTTGTAAGACTGCATATTTTTGTAAACTGTTATGCTAAGAGGCAGGAGTCTGTGAGGGTTTCCTTCTCACAAATGTTACCACACAAATGTTCTTAGCGAGACACATTGCAACCTGTTTGCCTGTTCAAACTGCAATGAAAGTTCTGTGGGGTATGCCATGCAACCCTGCAGTTCCAAAGGTGTTTATTAAATGGTATTAAAAAAATAATATGGATATTAATTTGCGTTTTTGGGATATCCTAAGTTATTGTGCTTAGAAAAGAGAAACCCTGAGATCAAGCTTTTGGCCTTCAGAAAGAACAGAAATAGTCTCATTGTGCAAGAACCCTGAGCCAGAGACATGGAGGGGAATGTCAAAGAAGAAAAAGTTTTTTTTAAGCATACTGCTCACAGGCATGTTTGCTAATTTTTCTCTGTCATTCATTCATCCCATCAGTCAAAAAGTCAAAAAATATTAAGGCAGAAATTTGACACAGCTGGCTCTAAGGGCATGATGACTCACTGCACAGTGGTAATTAGCTGTGAATGCCTCCAACATCATCATAATATATGATGATATGTAAGAGCTGTTCAGAAAAATGAATGTTATAGTACAAACAGAGCTGGCTGGTTTGGTGCTGATAGCATCTCTACTGTGACATTTCAAACAGAGCAAAACAAAGCAGAGGGTCTCACCTGGCATGCCTTAGCTGTTATATCAGACGGTGTATCAGGTGAGAACGCAGGTCTGAGGGCAGCTCCGACCTAAACACATTCACAATCATACAAATCAATTTGTTTTATGTTAGCTGTGACACTGTTCATTTGGGCATCATGCAAGTTGATGTGTTTTTGACTCACATTGGCCTGGTATTGCTCCAGGATAACATGCCCTGGGAACTCAGGCTCTGGTACGGACGCAAACTTTTTAATGATGTCCTCCAGAGCCTGCAGGCCGGCCATCCTCAGCTGGTTACTGTGGTCAGTGGCCGCCATGAAGGCCATGCGGATGAGGTCAGACAAATGGAGTACCAACAGATCACCTGAATAGACACAGATGGGAGAAAAAAACAAAGACTGTGTGAAGAATAACTTGCAAAAAAACAAAAAACTAAAACAAAAGCAGACTTTATTATAAACCGTTCTTTGTTCACAATTCAACAGATTCACATCACTGTTAAATATTTGCTTTAGTCACAACTGACGACTGGCAGTACGTCAGTGGTGACAGTACAAAGACAGTACAATTATTGCTTCCTTCAAGGTTTCTGTACCTTTTCTTTTTTAAAACTTTAAAACTCTCAGTGAGAATGAAGACTGAAGAATGAATACATAAGAACACAATAAACCAGTTTCTAAAGTTTCTTTGTGCCCTTGCTTGCAGTGACTCAGATGAAACTGCATGTCAACCTTGGGGCTGAGATTTAATTCAGTTTCAGCTGAGGCACACCTTTCAAAGGATTAGTTGGACACACCAACATGCAGTTCAACTGTCTACTCAATCCCATTCACTAAATTTGGCTTAGCTGCTTTGAGAGCTGCAAAATCACTACACTGTGCACTTACTGTCTAGCCTCTAGCATGCTTCCTTATTTTGGTGGAGCTTATATAAATACTGGCTCCTCTATCTGTCACAGTGAAAAAAAAATCCCTCCTACTTTGCTTACTCATCTCTAGCTTTGTTCCATCTTAACATAAAAGCACATGAATGATTTTTTTTAGCAGCTGACCCTAAAACTGCCTGAGGTAAGAAAAAAATATCCAGACCTTATTTACATATAAATTTTCTAGGAGCCAATAAACAGCTGGTCTTTTGGTTGGTAGCAAATTTATGTATGCAACATGACTTTGGAAAAGCAAACTGTAGGTGGCATAAATTCATATTAAATCCTTCAGGTGAGCTACTCTGTTTTGGCAGCACTGGTGAATATTTTTGAAAGGTACCTTTGGGGTTCTTGGCTTTTGCAGAGCGGGCGGCTGCCAAGTCAAAGTGCGCTTTGTCATTCTCACACAGCAGAATGATGCGGCACAAGCAGTCTGCGGCAAACACCCGTGTCACCCAACGAGGTGCCACAGAGGGCTTTGACTTGTCATCTTCGCCCAGGCCCGTGAACATGGTGTCGTCGTCCATCTCATCTTTTTTCTCAGAGTCTTCCTCATCCTTTTCCACCTCAAATACAACTGCTCCTCCAACATCTGAAAGAGGAGATGGAAACACTTATGATGCAATGATTTGTAGGAACAGATTTAGTCCACCATGTCCACTACTGTCTGCTTCATTGTTTTGACCTTGTTTTTTGCTTTACTAAACAGGAAGGACTGAGACTGGGAATGTTTCTCACATGTATTATCCTTTGCTGATGTGGGTCTGGAAAGCTCATGGAATATTTTAGAGGGTATTGAGCTATACAGATAAAATAGAATTGAGTGTTGTTATTTTAACAAATCATACACTGTTGTTTTGTATTTACCTGTAGTTGCTGCCAGAACGTCCTTGCAGAGTTTCAACCAATGAGAAAGCTTTTCCACAGCAAGAGAAGACAGCATGTGGCCAAGTGTATCGTGGACATCAGAACAGAGCTTCCTGTCTGTCTCCCGATCCAACATGCCAAACAAAACGCCCTCCAGACCGGTCTCTGTGATGTTCAGATCTAAACCAGGGACAAGGTCAACAAAGAAACAGTCTCAGTCTCTCACTGAGGTATATTGACTTAACTGATTACTCTCACCAGGTTCACAATTTGCACTAACTGATTGAAGTGTCTTTGTTGTCTCCAGCTTTCTTCGCCAGGCTCATGGCATATTCGCAGACCTCTGCAGCCTCTCTCTGGGCGAGCTGTCTCAGGCAGGCCACGGCAGCACGACGCAGCAACAGATGAGAGCTGCACAGGTGCACCTGCATGCCATTGCACAGAAGGAAAATAGGCTTCAGATTGAGGCAAACCATTACAGCTGTGCTTTTGGTATGAAACTCATCATGTCTTACACAGAGACAGGGCACCAGGCTGGACAGGTTGACATGGCGTGGAGCAAACATGTGCAGCTGCTGCAAGCACGAGATGGCAGCTGCCTGCACAAGGGAGTCAGAGTGGTCCTGCATTATGGCACAACCAACAAGGCAGGAGGAGCGGATGGTGGAGATAGTTGCTCCATTTCCTGGCAAACCCACAATGACATCAATAAATGAGAGAAACAAAATGTAACAGCTTTAAGAGATTAAGTGAAAACACAGTATGTCTTCAAGTCTGTCTAAGCAGACTATGGTAGTTTAGAAATGATTACTCTGCCACCTGCTGGTTGAAAAAGGTACATTACATTTATGTGTCTTTAAAGGCATGAGAGTCAAAGTCATAAAAGGAGGTTTGTGATTTTGTTTCTGTCATAGCTACCCTGTAATTCTGGTCCCACAGTGGTGATGAGAGCTCCCAGGCATCGGCCCAAACACTGGTGCACCTCTGTGTGAGATGGGGGCACAGTGAGGAGCAGGGTGAGCACCAGGGACAGTGTGGGCTCCACGTAGCCTCTGTACATGGGACCACTAGAATCCACAATCAGAGCCAGAGAGTGTAGGGCCCATGTCTGATAAAAAAGGATTGATAGAGAATACTTTGATTTGCAATTTGTAAAGCACAAATGCAAAGCAAACCAAACAGTATGTTCATCCAAGTAAGCTAAACTATAATACACCCTCGATTAGAGAGAACCACTCCAAGTATGAGTGAATTTTAAAATCAATTTCTCCTGAGTAATTCACTGTACCTGGACCTCATGAGAAGACCCATCCTGGGCAAGAGCCAATAGGATGCTGACACTGGTCTTTAAGTGCTGGCCAGAGCCAATTCCTCCAACGTATCGATGCAGGCAGCCAAGAGCCAGTGAATGGCCTGTCCTTGATACTACATCACGGGCAGACTTCAGTCTGAAGAACGGAGAAGGAGATATATGGGTCACATGATCAAAGCCTGGGAAAGAGTGGTGAGCCATGCAGATTCAGTTAAAGTAATATAAAAATAGTTGAAGACTGATCATAGTGGTGTGCTCACTAAGTGTTTTGTGATCTTGACAGGTGAAATAACAGCATTGATAGAGACTGAAGATTAAAAAAATTAAGACTGAAAAGCAATATAATGTATGTATAAAAATGTATGTATAAAAATGTATAAAATAATTACTTGTCAAAGCTGGTTTGAGCCATTCTGGCGATGAAGGTAGCCTCTCCCACCACCTGAGCCATCCTGCCAAGCGCCTCTCCAGCAGCACAACGCAGGATGGGGTTGGGATTGTCAAGCGCCCCCATCACCAGAGCCAGGGCCGACTTACGCACCTCCTCAGGTCCAAGAGTACTCTTGTTTTCAGCCAAACCCTTCAGTCAGAATGGAGGGAGGGAGGGAATACATTATTCCTCATTTTACATAACACCAGAATAATGGCACACGATATTCCTGTCTTTAGAGGACATTAAAGTAAGTTTTCTCACCTTGAGGGCACTAAGCACTGCAGTAAAAATGTTCAGTTGGACTGCCTGCTGCCGAACTCCTTTAGCCTGCTTTATGCACTCTGCAAAGTGGTCTAGCATCTGCAACCTGAATCATATACAGGTCAAGTAGAATATATTACAAACAGGCTTTCCACAAGGAGCACTGCAATAGTACAAGTGGGTATAATAGAGGCTTCTCCTTGTTTACTATGCATGACCGGAAAAACGGATATAGCTTTTACATGTTTTCCAAAGGAGTATTTGACCTCCAGGCTTTTAGCAACAAAGTTTTTAACCACCTTGAGTCTGGCATCTGCCGTTGCATTTGCACTTCTGAGAGTTTGTTGAAGTGAAGAGTTTTTGCCAGTTCGTTGCCTTTTTCTTAAATGGCTGTGTGTGTGTGTGCGTGTGTGTCCGTGTGAGACACCAAAATATAACAGCATAGTTTTTTCTGCTTCTTTGTCTCTTGCTTATAACGGCAGGAAAAAACTCTGATTTTTACTACATTGCATTTGGAAATTTCTGCAATATTCTTCATTTTGCAGATAATTCCATTTTCTGCATCACATTAATCTTACTGCCTTAAATTAAAAATGTTGACATGTTGCAAATATTATGATCCCTTTTCACCTGTGTTTGAAGGAGACATGGGGGAAAACCACGCCAAACAGAGCCACTGAAGCATCAATGACAGACACACCCAAAGGCAGTGGCCCTGGGATGGCCTCGCCCACCGGGACACGTAGGTAGATGGAGGAAGGATCATGTTCCAGAGCTCCACTGCCAGATGCACTGTTAGGCTGCAGCTGTTTAGGACCCATAACACAGCAGTATTAAGAGAGAGTAACACATCAGATAACAAGGATAATACTAGATAGTTGTTAACACAAGATAAAGGATTCTGAATTAACTACACACAAATTAACCTTTATTCTTTTAGTACACAGTAGCATTATGTTTTGGATTCATCATATTATTGATGCATTCACTGACCTGATCCTCTATGGACTTGTGGTCAGTCTCTTGTAGCCAGGAGCCCATGAGCACACTGTCGTCATAGTGACAGAGAGAGCGAAGCAAGGAGGTGGTTGTGTTGGACGAGTTGTCCGTCAAAGTGAACTCTGCCACCAGCTCCCTCAGGAGGGCGTTGAAGCTGCCTACATGAGATGATCACTGCTTTTAAAATACACTCTATAAAGTTTGTAAGTCTTTGAAAAAAAAACAAAAAAACGCTGAACTGATTGTGTTACCTTCATAGGTCTTGGGAGGCAGTAGAGCCAAGATGTCGTACAGCCTGAGCCTCACCATTGCTGCACTTGCTTTGAGGTGAGCACCATGGACCTTAATAATGGCAGGGACACTGAAAAAAGGAGAAAACATTACAATAATAAGTCATATAATCTGAAAACAGTTAAATACACACAAACCAGCTATCACACATGACAAGACTAGCTGTGTGTACAAAATTTATTAACAAAGACAAAAACATACTGTCTTTACTCAATCAAAAACACTTAAAATCATCACACTCACTGAGACATCATGGTCATGGCACATTCAATGGGAGTCATCAGCCTACGGATCACATCCTCTGTAAGCAGCTCAGGACAGTGGGCCACAAAGCTGCGCATGGCTACAGGAGTAATAAACAGAAGTGGTGGTCAGAAGTGTTTCTGCTAACACTTCAGATCATGTGCAGATATACAGAAAGGTGTGTTTCTTTACCACACAGCGCTCCAGCTCGACCCTCCAGGGTGACCTGCCAGGTGAAGGAGTCCCCTCTGGCCTTCTCTGCCTCCAGCTCCTTCTGGGAGCGAGGAAACACGTTCCTCCACAGCAGCAGCATCTTGGGAAGGTGATAGCGCACGAGGGAGGGACCTGGGTACAAGCACATTGTGGTGGCAGTGAGTTACACATCACTGTTGACAAATCAAAGCCAAGAGATGACAAAGATGTCTGAGAAACACACCTAGAGTCATGAGGGCACCCAGCAGCAGCCATCCAGCCTGTGTGCGCTGCAGGGACAGTCGACTGTTCTGGGCAGCTGTCCGCAGGAGGTCTTCGGCTATACTCACCACCAACTACAAAAAAAGAGCACAAATAACTTAATCTCAATTCATATAGAATTACTGAAGCTAGGACTCAAGGTCAAGACCTAAATGACAGTTATACACGAATGAGAACCAATAGGAATTCATCCTACACACCTTGCCCTTGGAGTGGGGGATGCCTAGCGGACACTGGTGTACGCCTCCTAACAGAGCAGCCATAGCGAAGCTGTAGCCACTCACAGCCTCAGGTGAACTCTTCAGGTTGTTGATTCTCTCTGCACAGCGGTCAAGCAGTGGGGTCAGCTGATAAGGCAGCGCCACAGCAACACAGCGCAAGCACCACGCAGCCGCCAAGCGAGCTGCCATGCTTGGGTGAAGCAGAACTGAGGTCACAGTTTCAAGGAGTCCTGATGAAAGAGAACATGAAATATGTTTTGAGTTGTGAGTGAATCATTTATTCTGTCTGACTGGAGACATTAACAGTAATATGCAACAAAGGCATAAAAACACCAAGTACTTTATTTATTTCAGTCACGTGTTCCATAAATGAAGTGGATGTGAGATTTACATACAAGGTTCAATTGAACATTTCCAGGACTGCTGAACACAAACAGAGCAAATGTCATATGAATTGGCTAGGTGAGCAATATTCATCCCAGATGGGAGTGTTAAACTCAGCTTTAGTTTATGGAGGCTTAAAATCGCTAACATGAAAGTTCACTTAAAAATTTGTGTGTCTCACCTATAGAAGGCTCCTGGATGAGTGGTGAAGCTGTGGCACTCAAGCTCTGAACTAGACTGCCCAGCTCTTTCAGGGCACACACCATTACATGCTGACTGGCAGAGACATCAGCTGTCCCTGCCTTGTTCTCTCCACTGAGGTCATTCACAACTGCCTCTGGAAAAACCATGTCGCAGAGACAAAGACACAAACAAAGGTTTACCGGAGTAAAATGCAAACAAGTTCAAGTTGAACAAGATCGCAATTCTTTTTGACATGATAATATGTGACTAACTCAGAATGTGTGGAGCATTCAGTGGATAAGGTGACCTGCACTGAATCAACACTTAAAGTGAGATTTTTCTCAAAACCAAGACACTTGTTGTGGATTTCAAAGCTTAGTTTTTATCCTTCGACATGCTACTTAAAGTACACCATAATAACTCAACCTGCAGGTTACATTACATTATCTAAATGCAATCACACATCTTCAATCTTTAGTTTTACAACTACAAACCAAGAATCCTTCACAATAATGAGAAATACCACACTGCTACGCACCACAAATACAGAGCTCTGAGGATATTTTTTTTAAAGAAAGGTTACAATACATGAAGCAACGGTTGTATCTGTGTGCTGATAAGTCTGTCTGATGATCATTTATCACAAACTTTAATCCTCAGAGCTCTTAAATGGCAACAGTTATGACAGATCACAGGGGAGAAAAAAGTCAATCTAATGACTTAAGGAAGAGTAAAGCTGCTTTTGAACTTATGTTGTTTAATTCTGCTCAGGATAGAAACAACCCACTGTAGAATGAACACAGACATACAGGGAAATCCCACTTCTATTATGGCTCCAGGAAACATTTTCCAAGTTACTGTGAGCATAAATACTTCACAATTTGTAATTTTAAGAAGTCTCAAAGATCCAGCTGGCTGGAAAAGCAACAAGCAGCAAGGATAATGAAGAGTCCATGACCACATCTTAAAAGAGACCGACATTCAACATTATTTTCAAATTCTGTTTCAACATCAACATGAAAAAAGACTGTATGTCTGATATTCAACCCCAGGACCAAAAAAGTTGGTATGTTAGGTAAAATGTAAAGAAAACAGAATGCAATCATTTGCAAGTAAACTGTATTTACAGAACGATTTTTACATAGTGTTCCAGGACCCATTTAGTGATATCCTTTATAAAATCATGAGTTTTACAAAGTTGTAAATTTCAATTCATCCTTATGCGTGACCAACTAAGCCTTTAGATGATGCTATCATGATCATATTACCTGTTTCCATTGAACCCGTTTACCTTTGAAATGTTTCAAATATGTGTTTTTGGTGCCTTCCAGTCTTTTGTTGCCCCTGTCCTAAGTTATTTAAAACAAGACATGACTGACACTATATCACAGAAACTGAGCAGTAAATAAATTATACTGTTTTTAATTGTGTATATGTCAACAAGGATAAGCAGATTATTGCATGCTGTTTCATTTATATTTTACTCAGCATCCCAGTTTTCTTTGGAATCAGGGTTGTAGTTCCCACCAGTTTAAAGGTTGCAAAGCAAATCAGAGTAAGAATCATCTTTCATGAATGAGACAAAGGGTGATTATAAAAATGATTGATGTGTGGTGGTGAAGCAGAAAAAAAATGAAACTTTGGAGGAATTTTAATCAATAAAATAAACGATGGACAAGCTTGCAAATATTTTATCTCGTTGCTGTGGGGGGAAATGGCTTGTTCCTACTATGTGTCAGTAAGTTTAGTGGCACATGCAGTTCTTCTGCTGGTGTAAGCCAAATGTCAACAGTCAGAAAGAGTTATGTTATGCTCCTTTGGGATTGTAATGCAATAACAGAATGTGAATTCACAGGCAAACCGCCATGGAGGCTATGCAATAATACAAGCATGAGCAGCTCCAATGCTGAGCCGGCACAGGATGATGTTAACATTATGATGATGCTTGTGGTTAAAAAGGAATGTAAAGAAGAGGAGAGTGATCCAAAAGCAGTAAAGGCAGAAAGCAAGAGGAAAAGCAGAAATAGGGAAAGCCATCTCCGCACACAAGACAGAAAAAGAAAAAACCCCTCTGTATGCAACACAAGCGCAAACCATGCGAGTCTTTTAGAAAGTGAATAAATGGTGAATTAAAAATGATAATAATGGATGAGTACTTACTCTGTAATGCTCTGAACCGTGATATTTCCCCCCCATCCTCCTTACCCACAGCCCTCATTTGTTTGCTGATGGCTTGGCAGATTTCTTTGCCGGCTGCTATTTGTGCTTTCTCTCCAAGTAAGCCTCCCAGGGTGGCACGTAGCATGAAGGAGACACAGCGGCGTGAGTACACAGCCTCAACGTGTGTCTGTGTGGCCCGTGGGTGGGACACCAGGTCCAAAACGTGGGACAGGAAAGTGGCAAAGTTGCGCTCCAGCCACTGACCACCAAGTGTAGTCACAAACACAACATATGCCTGAGGGGGATGGAGGAAGAGTAAGTATGAAGTGGTTCAATCAGACTATTTACTTTGTTATGTAGGAAAATTCTCCTTACCTGTGTGACGCCCACCCGCACCTCCCTGCTTACAGAGCCTCCCCCCTTCAACATCTCTCCTCCGCTCTTCAGGAAGCCAGAGCCACCACGCAGAAAGCCTGTGGCCATTAGCTCCAGCACCTCCTCCAGAGAGGCCCGCTTCACGTTCTGACGCATCACTGAGGAAAAAGGAAAGTGAGATTATGAAGAAGAAATGCGATGAGTTTGTCTACTTACATGAAAACAGCAGGACATCAACTACACAAATCAACTCTGTCATCCTACCAGCTGCTTGTTTGGGCATCAGGGCAGTGGCCATGACTGTCCCCAGCAGTTTGGCCACTGCAACCCGAACACCATAGTTAGATCCTTCCAAGGCTTTGAAACATAATGTGGCCACGTTCTCCAGCTCTGTTGTCCACATGAATACTGCCTCATTCTGCAGCTCCAACAGGCACTGAACAGGCAAGAAGAAGAAAAATTGACTCTTTTTAGTAATATCTACATCACGGGTATATTAGAAACACCTAATTTATTGTACTTATACTGATAATGTATACAAATAATATGAATGCTAAGCTGATACACATCTTCATAGTATAGATGTGTAGTATAACAACATAGTATAACTGTCATGTTCTCTGAACAGGAAATCCTCTTTCACAATTGGGAGGACATTTGCCTAACACATTTGAGTTTGGTTGACATAAATGACATTGCAAAAATACATGCATCAGCGGTAAGTTTTCTAATGTTAGAAATTGCTCCCACTGACATGGCTTTACTTTCATTGTCTCCTAAAGTGACAAAATCAGATCGCTGTCCAAACTGTGGTCACACAAATCATCTGGTCTGCTTTTCTTTATGACAGAGGCCAGGAGTGCAGTCTTGGATGTTGCATGAGAATTCTTCAAAAAGGCCTCAAAAAACTGAAGTACTTAAAAGATGCTCATTTTTTGAAGCAAAATTTGTTTGTCAGAGAAAATGCTTCAACATTCCATTGTGTAGTGACTCTTTTATGCATGAAGCTGCAAAGAACCTTCAAAGATGTGAAGATGAAAGCTGACCACACTTATTAAATCTAATATAGTTACTGTATTTACTTTTTTACAGCTCAATTACGCACTTGTTTTAAACTAACCTTTGCTACCGCACAGCGTACAGCCATGGACCTGTCTGTGAGCAGAGAGCGGGCATTCTTGTAGATATCTCTGTGACATGAAGCTGCAGCTCCACCTAGTCCACTGAGCACCTTCTGAAGGCTGAGAAGAATCTCTCCTCTGCCTTGAGACTAGATGAAAAAAGCATATATAAAAGCAAGGGGATTGAAATAAATGTCACAGTTGATTCTTTAGTTATCAACAATTTTCCAATTCTGAACTCTTAAATCTCATACCTCTGCACTCTTTAAAGCCTTCAAAAGATTATTAATGGTGTCTGGGAAGGAGCTTCCCAGCATTCTGCCCATCTTCTCATAAAATGCTCCAACACAGGCTACTGCAGCACTGCAAGAATGTATTAAAATTAAAGTAAACATTTTAGTTTAATTTAAAATAATGCAATTTAATAGTCGCAAGACCTCAGAATCGTTTCACTGAACATGTAAACTGGCTTAATTTCTTGAAATTGAACTACCATTAAGAGTGTATTTCTTTTTGTTTCAGACACACTTACATAATTCATTTCTAAGTCTCTTCTTGAACATTTAGAAATGCTTTTTATTTTACTGATGAGTGATGACAATGGAATGATAACCTGTATCATGAATCTAAATGATCCAAATACTACACTATTTATGCTAAAACAATGCAAGAGTAGCACTGTGACTAGAGGTTCACAAGGAGGTCTTGGCCCCCATGTGTACCCCACATGACCTCTCTGTTCACCTGAATGAACTCTCTCTCTCAACAGAGAGACAAGCAGGTATAACAATGTTAAAAGTCCTGCAGGATAGCACTGATGCAGCTTCAACTACTGTGAGATTCCATTAATAAACAAGAAAAACATTATTAGTAGTTGTATTATTTCTGCTAATGTACCCTTAATCCCCCTTTTAAACATTAAATGTCATTCTGCAGATTAACATCTGGCTTAACTGTTGTAACCTTGAAAATAAGCCTACAGTTTTTGTACAAATCATTGAAAGCAATAGTGAACAGCTTATATCATAATGTAAATGTGTATAATATCAGGCAGAATATGAGCACACATTGTCAGTATTTAAAAAAAAAAACAGCCCTTAAAAACACACAGTGCTATAATTTGATGGGATCTTACAGTTTTGTTGGCAAGTATGCAGGTGTGTCATCCTTGCTTTTGATAATTTCATTGCATTTATCCAGAGTCTGGAAAACGGTGAAAGTGTCACCAATGCTGTAGAGGGTAGCAAGGTTTTTGGCCAGCAGTTTTCTCGTTGGTGGACCAGGGGCACTACTGATTAGTCCTGTCAGCTGCTCCACTAGCTTCTTTTGCTTCTCCTTCACATCCACCTGCGATTCAAACACATAACAAAGTCATGAACTGCTTCTTGAAAAAAAACCCCACGACTATGCCTAAATGTGAATAATTACCCTATTTGCTGCTACAAGCACTTTATCCAGGAAGCGGAGCCATTCGAAGATGAAGACAGGCCTTTTTGCTTCAGTGATCTGGGCCAAGGCATCTTCATTGAGCAGCAGACTGTGAGCCAGCTCCATGGCGAGGACCTTTTATTACAGTGTTGTACAACCTCGCCTCTGCAATGATATATCAGGTGTGTCCCTTGTCAGTAGAAGTGATTTTTCTAATATTCGCCCTCTTATCCAACTATGTAATCGCATAGGAAGCATGGCATCGGTCGCTAAAGATCTGTAGACATTTATCGCCCTTGCAATGACTTTATCAGGTTTGAACAGAAAACATGAGTAATCCCATATTTATCCCAGCTGTCACTGTTTTAGCCGTTTTTGAATCAGTGCCTATTTGTTGCATAAAATGTAGCGAGCTAAATTTTAAGGTGTAGGTAGCTTTAACACTTTCCTGTTCTGTTTTGACAGCATCCAGCTGTTGATAGGCGAGCTGGTTAGCATCCTAAGCTAGCTATATCCTAAGAGGAACAAGCTAAACTCCGGCTACACACTCTCGTCTGAACTGAGTGTTAGCTGTTTGTCGTCGTTTTCTAAAAGACTCAACTTTTCAAAAAACACCATAGCAACAATAATATCACTAAAATTGGACCATATTTAACCAAAGTGTCCACCCTACCTGTGTTTTCGATAACGCAGGATGAATGACGACGAGTATCAGTGGTGTCGCATTAAAGTTTGTCCGATGTGAAACCAAGAAAATATTGTGGAAACAATGTTGACAGTTAAAAAAAAAAGGTTCGTATTATGTAATTACCTTATTTCTATTTAACTATGTGCACTCTAACTAAACATTTTTCCCCATTTTTTTTTCAAAACCACCGGAACTACATACTTACTACAGCCTTTGTAGCTACTCGGAGCATATCTCTGACCGAACCAAACATAAATGAAGCAAACGCACAACCTGGCAGTAACTCGAGCGTTGAAGCTGTTCTTGTGTACGTTTTCTTGATTCTCGAAGGCTATCATGTCTGATGAGGAGGAGGATTATATGTCTGATGCATTTCTCAGTAAAATGTAAGTTTTTGTGTTTGCGTTGTTTATAAAACCTAAAGGTTGTCGAGATTGTCACTTTAGAAACCATTATGCTGCTTGATGCTCTGCTGTATTAGTCTTGCTAATTCGAAGTTTCAAGATGTGTCTGTTTTGAAAGTAAAGAAATTGGAGTTTACAGTCATTTCTTTCATATTAGCCATTACTGATGTTTTAATAACTTTTTCTGTGTTACGTCTGTCAGACAAGATGTGAAGCCAGGTATCAACATGGTGAGGCGAGTTAAGGAAGCAATGAAGAAGGAGATCCAGCAAAATGAAACCAATGTTAAGAATCGTCAGAAGACCTTCAAGGAGCAAGAGAAGGAAAGCAGAGAAGCAGCTTTGCAAAACTCAATTAGCAACGAGAACAAAGGGTTTGCACTTCTGCAGAAAATGGGTTACAAAGCTGGCCAAGGCCTCGGGAAGGAGGGTACGTTTTTATGTATTTATTTATGTATGTATTTTTAAGCTGTTTTGCATATAATTATATTCATTTGAATCTATGTTGCCTCAACAGGAGCAGGGAGAGTTGATCCAATCCCTCTAAATATCAAAACTGGTAGGAAATGCACCTTTTCATGTAAAGTGTGTATGATAACAACGTTTGCAATCCAACTTCTATCTTAAAGTGTTTTTTATATCCTCTTCTGTGTTTTCTAAATCAGACAGAGGTGGCATTGGAATGGAGGAGGTGAAGAAAAGAAAAGCTGAGGAAGAACTCGAACATTATCGGCAAAAAGTGCGAGCCAAACAGCAAAACGAGACCAAGTCTCTAGAGGATTTTAGGTAAAGTTTGAAGCTGTCTATAAGATGCACCATGTCTCTAGTTGATTCTTGTTCTCTCCTGCAATACGAATGTTTCATAGTCTGTGTTTGTTTGTGTAATCTTATGCTTTTTCATTTCAGGTCAAGAGTAAGGACAGAGAGAGAGGAGCGTAAGATTGAAGGAGATCTCAGAAAGAGTCAGCGAGCCTGTGAGCAGCTTGACAGTCAGAAGGTGGAAGAAATTATGGCTAAAGCATATCAGTGTATCACAGGGCTAATGCATTTTTTAGACATCCCTTAAATAATAAATACAACATGCTATGTAAAAATTACCATGCATAAAGGCAGAAAATAGTCAACTTATTTCACCAATTCACTCTGTATCAGCAAAGAAACAGCCCTTGGGGTTTACTGCATGTAAATCCTTTGGCAAATTGTCTTTTCAGGGCATTACTGTTCCCAGGGAAGACTGGTACTGGCCCAAGGTGGAGAAGGATGATGAGGAAGATGATCTCAAGGAGAAGGAGGAAGAGGAAGAGGAGGAGGAGGAGGAGATTGTGGAATTAACAGTTAGTACATTGTTTACCTTATTTATCCTGTTTGTGTTATTTATTTATTCAGTAATGTTATTGTTATGTAATTCTAATATATGAACCTAATATCAAACTTATTGTAAAATGTCATTGTTTTGTTGGAAAATCTTGTTGTCTACATGGTAACATAATGGCACTTTCTGCAAGGGTGCACAGCTTTTACACTGGCGTGCAAAAAGTGTATCTTGTAAGAGTCTGAGTGGCTAAATCCAAAGTAAAAAGTGTTTTTGATATGCGTCTCTCTGTTTCAGTCCTTCGACAAATTGCACATTTTGACATCCTATTTGAGAGGAATCCATTTTTACTGCATATGGTGTGGGACCACCTATAATGGTAAGAGTAATGACAATATGAATGTAGTTTCATTGCTTTTATTGTATCTGCTGTAAAATGTATTATTCTTTTTCTTCTCTTACAGATGAAGAGGACTTGTGCTCTAACTGTCCTGGAGACACAGAAGCAGATCATGAATAAACAATTTTAAAAAATAGCAAAGTAGTTTCCAGTGAAAAAGCAGTTATTAATGTTTGACCCTGGAAACATAATGCATGTAAGTGAGTGCATACAGCATTTTCATGGTACAACAAGATGACTATGTTGCTCTCATTAGCAGATGAGGCAATAATGTTATACTGTCTGTCACTGTTTAGGCTGTATGTAGGTGACTTCAAAATTTTATTTACGTTTAGAAATACTGAGTTTTTTTATATTTATATTTCAAAAAGCTGTAGCCTACCAAGATTTCTGAGACATGTTTTGAGAGCAATTGCAAACCTGTGTTTTCATTAAATGTTTTTAGATTCACAACTTGTGATCTAACCTTTTGTTTCATTGTATTATTCATAAAAAAAATACATTGTGTTTGATTACCTAAAAAAATGTATGGTATCAGTATAAGTCCTAACTTTCATCTGATATATCCATTTTTTCCCTCTGTGTATGCGGTTCTCATTAGGGGCCCAAGCAGCGAAACCAGATACCGCTTGAAACCAGATGATTGCAGTTTGCGATTAAATTAAAGATTTATTTTTGATGTGTCCTCATGGAGGTCAGAGTTCATCTGAACTGAAATGAAGAGAATTTATCGAGGTTTAATAAGACTACGACTGCATCTTATTCTGCAACCATCTGTCTTAAACGACAAATAAATAAATTATTTCAATAAATAACTGTTTTGGTTAAAAACGAAAAAAAAAACAGTTGCAACTAGAATCTGAATAAATTAGAACTCGGTCAGAGGCTGGAACGTTTAGGTTAGAGACGTCAAAGTGGTGTGATTCTAAAAATCCTCATTTAAAGCATATTTGTTTCAGTTCATCAGAGATTTCATAGCGGTAACTACGACATTTCCAGCGTGTAAAACCAGAAACCTCAAATCTTAAGACAAGTTAGTCATCCCAAACCTGACAACAAGCGAACGGGACTGTTGGTAAGTAATTCAAGGAAAAGCTGTTAAGGTTGCTTAGATTCTCGCACTGATACATGCAGATTACTCTGCAAAAGTTGTAAATTTGCTGAGCTAATATGTAATAATACAAATTATAAGATAAACATTTAATTAACGTAAAACTTGTTAAAAGTTCAAACACAGCTCGGGCCATGTTGTAACAGGCATCCATTAACTCTAATGCAGGTTCGCCAGTGGAGAAAATACACCATTGTAAGTAAAAGAGCGGGACTAAAATTGCGAAAATGCTTTAAGTAAATTCGACATTTAGCAAAATTGAAAACACAGAAATATTGTCAGAAAAACGCACCAAAATTGTGCAAAGTATTAAACTCATTTTACTGCATAATGTTCCTGCTCAGATTTATAAACTGTTATTACATACTATAAGGATTATTAATCCTGGTGCATTTAAGCAGCAGTTAAATATTGGAGCTACCCTGTCAGATTCTTAATTTATACAGCACACTGTCATTATATCTGAAAAAAGAAACTATATCGATTTACTACAAAGTACACTTATCATAAACTTACTTATAGCCAACTTAAAGTTTTCTGAAATAAAATGCAATAACACTATATTATAAGATATATTATAAATGTCTTAGATACCTTTCAGTCTTTAGTGTAGAGGTACAAGTTTTCTTTGTGCAGACTGGCTTCTTTCAAACAGTCACATAAAGGTCCAGGCAAAGCTGAATGTATCAATTTAATATATTGCTAAATTGTTAAATCCATAACAAACAACCACACGTTCTTAACTGATCATATAACTCAAATGCAAAATCCGTGTCTACAACGTAACTATAGATATCACATAAGTATCCTGAACTTAAACATGGAATATATCCCTAAATTAGTGGGATATGATATATATTATATGATGTTACTCCCAGTAAAAGGGTCTCAAAAGCAGCTTTTTACTGTTTGTTGACAGCGATTCCAGTAACGAGCATACAGGATCCCACAGTCTTTCCTCTGGATGAGCTCACAGAAAGATAACAAAGTACATCTCTGTCAACCAAATGGATGGGAGCACAGAGTTTGAAGACCTGGCTTCCACTCCACAAGAGGCCATTGATGAGTGTTTTGACAACCCCTATTTACCTCCACAACTTTCTCCTCCTCCATCTCCTCCTTCCCCACCTTCTGCTTCACCTCCACCTTCCCCCCCTCTGCATTCACCTTCACCTCCTCCTCCTCCTGCTTTTGTCCTTGCTGAGTGCGTATTCAATCCATACCCTCAGCCTGTAGGAGGTCGGAGAGGAGGATATAGTGGGTTTACTCCTGTGGAAGTAGCTCCTCAGATGCAGCAAATCCCAATGATGGCTGCTCCCACAATGTATAATGGACCATACTGGAGCAACCTCGGGTATTCAGGTTACCTGTACAGTCAGACAGGTGCCAATAGCCAGGGACAGGTAAGCTAACTGCTAAGTATAGGTTAGGCATAAGAATCATCAGGAGTCGAACAATTACCTGTATTAATACAGATGTTTGTCAATGATGGATTTATGCTGAGAGAAAGCTCAGCATAAATCCATCGTCTTGAACGTTGAAATTTGTCAAAAAAAATCCTCTAAACTGAAATTCAAACACACATTTGATCATTTTTACAATCTGCCTGTCAATAATACGGTTGAAACTTTCTCTGTGCTGATGAAGAGCTTCAGAACATGATCTTTACAGGTGGCATCCACATCCATCAGGCGAAACAAACAGCATTATTTCCTCTCCAAAGGCAGAAGTTCTTGTGAAGTTCTTATAGGTTAGGCATAAGAATCATCAGGAGTCAATCAATTACCTGTATTAATACAGATGTTTGTCAATGATGGATTTATGCTGAGAGAAAGCAAGAAAAAAGACCGGTGGGAGGTTTCAGACTTCAGGCTGAGCTCAAGTACATCTTCAAATTAAGCTAAATTACAGGTTACTATAAATAGATCAGTACAAGGGTGACTATTATTTCACCTAGCTTAGTGGTTAAGTTCCATCCAAAAAAGAATTTTCTTAGTTAAAACAGCAGTAAACATAGGATGGAGTAATCAGTGATTATTTTTGAAAAAATATAAAAGCCCCAAAACTCTAGAACCTGCACCTCACAGGCTGCTGTCATTTCTCTGAAAAGGTCAGATCATTTTTCATAGAAGGTCAGAGTTTGAAGCTAAAATTCAGTTTTATTTAAATAGACTAATTAAAGATTGCATAAATGCAATAATTAGTCTCATCTAGCTGCATGTACTGTGATCACCTGACATCCACATGGCAACACACTCATGACCTCTGTGACCCTCAGCAGAAACATTCAGTGATGTTAGTCTGCATGGCCTTGGTTCTTTGGATGTGCTTTTATCTCAAACACGTCACAGCAGCTTTGTCACTTATGATTAAGTATGTGAGGGGAAATCCTGACACCTGATGGAAGGATGTCACCATTGCATCTTGTTTTAACACCTGTGTATGTTTGTGTTTTACAGAATGAAAATCCACCTATGTTGAGGCTGGATGATGGTTTCATCCAGCCCCTGCATCCTGTTGGGACGCTGTAAGTAACAAACATACACAAATGCCAACAAACAACACAAAGAACATAGCAATGTAGCTCCTCTTTGCACCATCACACACACTCTCTGTTTTAACATATCTGTCCCTCTCTGTCTGTGTAGGAATGGAAAGATAGTGTATGCAACCCCAGGAGGCAACTATCATCCTCGTGTCTCTGCCGCACCTCCATGGCCGAACACCTTCAAGTCAAGGTAAGTTTGCTTCTGACAGTTTGGATCAAAATGTACATTTTTCTCGCATTTCGTGACTGGCTTATAAGCTGTGACTTTGGTCCTCATAAAAGGTTCCGATAGTAATCTGATCACAGCTTTCCTATGTGATTTCTGTCTACGTAACATTTTCATAGTGTTAACGTGAGTTCTCACTCCATGTTTTTGTCCTGTAAAAAAGACGACGTCCAACCCAGCAGGAGGACAACGCGCCATATGTTAAGAAGCCGTCCAATGCCTTCATGCTGTTTATGAAGGAGCACAGGCCAAATGTGGGCGCTGAGATCAAGAGCAGAGGGAGTGCGGCTGTCAGCATGTTCCTTGGACAGATAGTAAGTTTGTTGGTTCTTTGTGCTTGAGACACTAAGTGTAAAAGTCTTGATCAAAGTTTGATTTTAAAAAAGAGAGAGTTTGTTGTTATATTTAACGAAGTCCTCGAGCTCTAAAATATTATTTCTTTAAAGTCAATTGAGCTTTTTATTTAATGTCTCATGACCAGAGAACAAATGAACTTCAAAAGATTTAACTGTATTTTATGACTCAAATTCACTGTGGGAGTTTGCGCAGAAGCAATCCACTCATTAATGTTGACCTGTGTGCACATTTATGTCTTTAAATATGTTTTCACTCTTATGTTGGTGCATGTGCACTAGCCTGCCTGTTGTTGTGTGTCAGTGTGAATGTGTGTGCTTGTGTGCTAACTGACTCTGTGTTGTTGTCTGTCCACAGTGGAAGTCACTGACCGAGGAGGAGCAGGCCAAGTACTACGACAAGGCCGATCAAGAGAGACGCCTGCACGAGCACGAACATCCAGATTGGTCCTGCAGGGAAAACTATGTAAGCACACTCTGCTTACACAAAACTCTTTTACATCACTACACACATCGCTGCATTTACAGCCGATGAAACATAGTTAATGCAAAGAGCTTTAATCATCTGATATGTTAATGTTAAAAAGATGGTAAATGTAGTGTTTGTTTTTGTGTAGGGCAAAAAGAGGAAGAGGGTGAAGTGCAGAGCTCCCACAAACACTGAAGGTAAGACAGTAATTCTGTGAATCACTGCTTGTTTTTCTGTTTATGAAAACTAGATGATTAAATGCCATTTGAATTAATATAAGTGTACAGTACAGTACCTATATTACAGTCTTAATTAATGCAAGTTATAAGATGCAGTATCTTGTTTTCAAAATTTTTTTAAGCTTTAGAAGACTGAACAGTGTTTCTGTGTGTTTGTGTTGCAGTATCTGTACTCACACCCAAAGAGGAGCCTCAACAGGCCAACAGACTGTGTGCCACAGCACCTCAGACACCAGTCATGGAGCCCTCTCCATCAGAGGCATGTGTAAGGGAGGTGCCTCAGACAAACCTGCATATGAATGATGTGCTTCGTGGGTGTTGGCCAATCTGGCCTCCTATCTACTTAATAAACTGTTAAATGACCAAGTAGTAATTGATATTCCAAGTTCATTCCAAGATGAACTCACTTGTTCATCTTCTCAATTCCTCCAAGATATCTTATGTTTATGTACATCCTCATTTCTGTATCTCATGAGTATTGTTTCTTGATTTTATTATTTTATTTATTTATTTATTTATTATTATTATTATTAAATATCTAATTCCTGACACGAATATCAGAGAATACACCAAAGTATTTGCATGTTTTCATTGGTGAAAATTAAAACTAAGTTAATTTACTCTAATATTGTATAATAGTAATAAATACCTTTTATTCTGTTACATATGTCACTCCACTAAATCACAGTGAAAAATATGTGTTGTAGAATTATGTAATAAATAAAACAACTTTTTTTAAAGTTACATAATTGTAATTTAGTAGTTTTATATACATTCTTTTAAAATGGGTCATTCTGCATAGTGAGTGCTCCTCATTTTTGCTTCATTTGTAGCAACTTAATGCTAATACATTTTTACTTTTATAATTGCTGTTTAAGTTGACTGCATTGTCAACATTTGTAACAGACTCCATTGTGATATTGCTACTTTGACTTAAATAAATGATGTATACAGGTATGTCTACCATAAAGCTATTACAGTTCATCCTTAAATGTCTGACCAAGTTTCATGCCAATCCCCTCAGTTGTTTTTGAGATATTTTACTAAACACTACAAATAAAAGCCTTGTGGTGGCGCTAGAGGACAAGCCATGGGCTCCTAAAAATTACTGAATTAGCCTTGTGAGGGAATTTTGAATGCCTGAACTAAATGTCCTTTCCAAGAGTTTCCTGGTGAAAATAAAAAGCACTGTCAGACACACAGAAGAAAACAGATGACATAAAATGTCACAAAAATCAAAAATGAAATCTTAACCTAAACACTAATAAGAGTAATATAAAAGATCACATTTTCGCAAAAGCAGCTTAAAGGGAACTAATAAGTAGTTCTTCAGCTGACGCTCAATCTGAAGGTCAGGAATCATTACAGGGTCACAAGAAAAATCTGCAGGGACAGAAGATGATAAAAGCCTGACAAACTTATACAGAGCCACCATCAAGAGCTTCCTGACATACTGCCAAATGTATAATCAGACTTCACCAAAATTGTTTACCACATACTCAATATCAGCACATTGTTGTGATTATTTTCAGAATTTTATCTCAGTTAAATTGTAATTATTTTTAAAGTTTTAATTGCAACAGTCAAGCCAAAAAAAAGAAAAAGAGAGACAACGGTAGACTGCTAAATTGCGACAATGGCTGTTGCCTGTGGAGTTTGACTGACAAAGAGAGGACACAGGAGAGTGGCATGACTTAAAGCCAGCGTTTGAGCCACTTTTAAGTTAAAATTCATCTTCAATCTAACCAAAATTCCGACTGATGTCAGCATTGTAAGTGCAAATGGACGAACAGCTCCAGCACATCCCATTGCCAAAAATTTTAACAAGATGTGGAAGGAGACACCTCTCCTTAGTGGCACAGAGATCAAGTCGTATGAGATAGTATGAGACTTGGAAAATATATTATTTACTATTTCCAGGTGTCACCACTGTGTTTCAATACCACTTTGATCTCAACAGCAAATAGGAACCAGGAAATGCAGTTTGCTTTTTTGGAAAGTCTCATCATAACTACATACATAACTGGGATTTTCAGGAAAAAACGCTCCCTTAATGTTGTATTAGTTGACATTAAAAACTCCAGCTTCCTTGAGCCTTAGCTGTAGGCCTAGTACTAAAGCTTTTTGGGAACTGTAGTCCTTGGATAATATAAACGTAAGGTGAAGCACAGGTAGGCCTGTTTAACCGAAGCTACAAACATTTTAATGATAAAAACATAAACAGACAACAAAACAACTTTAAAAGCAAAAGTTAGAAAAGTTAGAGGCAGGCTGTACTTTAAAATAATTACGGACAAAGTAAGTAGCATTTAGCTAACGTTCGTCAGACGTCTGTTAGCCAAAACAAACACCCAGAAATATTAAGACAAGACTTCCCTTACACACGAACCCAGTGTTACGTCTTATCCATAATATTTACTGCCTCCACTCGGTTCATGTTGGCAAATCCAGTTTTGATTTTTCAGACAGGACGTGAAGGGGCCATGTTGTGTGACGTTTACCGAGAAAACGAAACTTAGTGCGGGTGAGTCCTAACCGAAAACTGGCTCCGACGTACCAAGACATCGGAAGTGGCGCTGAGATAAAAAAAAAAACTGGACACATGTATTATTTTTAAATTTGCACTTTTTTCTTATAGTGTTATGATATTTCAGCTGTCATTCCGGATGTGGGTTAATTTATGATGGAGACGGAGAACTACGTCGCTAAACTAAATGAGTATGCTCAGAAAACACACTCGCTGCTAAAATATGAGGACGTTGGATGTGATGGCCCCGATCACATTAAAACGTGAGTTGCTTTAATTTTCTGGAAGAATTTACGCCCTGTGAAATCATGTGGGGAAGTATGTTTTGACGAGATCGGAGACTGAACTTTATTGACTGGGGAGCTACCTTTTCCCCATGGTGTGTCTGCAGAAAAGTAAGCAGTAGAGTGTAACGCTATTTCATATGTTGCTGTAGGCCATTCATCCACAATTTAACGCTCATTTTCATCTTTTACCACATTTAAACCATACTCACCCTTCAAGTAACAAGTTGTCAGCTCAGCCTTACTGTTTGCTGCATATAGTGAAATCCCCTGTGGTAAAAACAAAGGGGGAAATGTCCAGCATTATGATTATATTGTATTAGATTGTATTATGATTGAGTATAAGTGAAACACCACTTCACGTCTGATATTGCAAAAAAAATATGGAATCAATACACAGCTCAGGTATGCCAGTACTGAAAGTTTTCAAATAGTGATGAACATTAATATGATATTAATAAACATTAAATAGCACTACTGTTAAAATGTAATAAGTAAATACACATAAGACATCAAACATAAATTGAAGATGAAGGCCCAGGTGGGTCCAACCCTTAAGTCAAGTTAATAACTCCACTTTTTCTAGATGTTGAACAAATATGCAGATTTGTGTTCTCATAATGCAGACTCTGAAATACTTGTGTTATCTAGTGGACAAAGTTTCATAATCTCTTCTCAGATTTACTCTCAGAGCAGTTCTGAATGGTAAGGCATATCCTGATGGTGCTGGAAAGAACAAGAAGGAAGCCAGACAGAATGCAGCTAAAAATGTCCTAAAAGGCTTGTTCGAGGAAACAGTTGACTCGGTGAGTTTATTATATCACTTTATTGTCCTACTGCGTGTGTAAATTTTTGATTTCTATACCAGTACATGGCACATGTCTCCTTGACATTTATTTGTTGTCATCTTGACAGACAGAAAATGCAGCTGAAGTTCCACTTTCACCGGTCCATCAGACAGGTATCACTCAGACCAACTATGTGTCTTGGCTCAATGAATATGGTCTTAAGAACAAGGTGACTATAAAGCCTGTGGAGTCAACAAAGCTGGGAGCAAATAATGCAACTCAGTGAGTCTGCACACTGCATCCTAATCCATTAGTAGTTGTTCAGTCACCATTTCTAAATAAATATATTAAGTAAAGTTTGTGTGATATTAGATGCTGTAGCTTTGTGGTCGGTGATAAAGAGTATCCAGCTGCCACTGGGACAACAAAGAGGGAAGCTAAGGAAGAGGCAGCCAAACTTGTATATCAGGAGATATGTGGGAGTAAAACTACAGAGGTAAGAAGTAATACACACCAGCTTCTTCTGGCTCAAATAAAAGCCCTAAAAGTGTAGATGACAGAAAAGAATTAACATGCTTGTTATCTCTGAATTATTACAAATTCATACTGTTTTTTGTTTTAAAGACTGGAGATGAGAAATGTATCCCATCAGCTCAACCAGCAGTGGAATTGAGTCAAAATGAATCAAATATCAGGTGAGCACAAACACTTTTATTCTCTCTGATTTGTGTCTTTTCATTAAAGGTTTTAATAAGTATCCGACTTGTATTTGTGTTACAGTGATGAATTAAAGAATTTAAATGTGAGAACAGCAGGTGAAAGCTTTGCAGAGACAAACTTCATTGGATTGGTCAACACCTACTGTCAGAAAACAAGGCGCACTCATGATTACGTCATTGATAAGAGATGTGGTCCACCTCATAGCCCTCAGTGAGTATGACTGACTAAAGCCCGAACAGACACAATTTCAAAACTCTTTATAGATGTCAAAGAGGCATAATAAGATATTGAGCTTAATATTTCCTCCTCATCCACACAGGTTTTTTTACAAATTAGTGATTAACAATAAGGAATACCCTGTGAGTGAGGGAAAAAGCATCAAGGAGGCCAAACAAAAGGCAGCGCAGTTGGCTTGGTCGGCTCTTCAGGAACAGTCAGACTGGGACAGCAAGGTAATCCATGTTTCTTTTCTTGTTCTAATATGATAAATCATGCTATTTTTTGATTCGGCAAGATAGATTGTTGACATGCCCATTCAAGGCTTGAAAATAGCACCTGCTTACGTGAGGAATGTGGCTAGAATTCAGACTGGCATGTGACGCAGTCAGTTTAACTAGCTACTTTGGCTGGTGGCATCATGCCGAGTGTAAATATATAGGTCTGTGTAATGGATGTGTTCTTCAGCTGCATTAATGCACAGAGCAGCTTGGCACGTTGTTAACTTTATAGAACAATCGGCGAACTTTATTTGTAAATTGATGGATGTTTAAATGCTTTTAAACAATTGTTTGCGGTCAAAACTTGTGCCTGCTCCATCATTGGAAACCATTGCTTTACCACTGAGAATAAAAACTCAAATTTAACCAAGTGAAACACTGCTCCTGGTACAATAAAAAAATCACCTTCAAAATTCTGCTAACAGTCTGTAAAGCACTAAATGGTTTGGCTTCTCAATACGTCTCTGACTTGTTCACTGGTCATCATGTAAAGGTCATCCAGTTGTGCCTGGAGATGAATTCAGGCCTGGGTAGGATGCCTTTAGTTAATGTGGTCCTGCTCTCTGGAACAAGCTGCCCACTGACCTGGCATGCATTACAACTGCTCCAGCTTTCTAAGTAGATAGTAAGGGGTTTCTTGATTATGTTAGTGTTTCTTGGTTTTAATTGCTGTGTGTTATGTTTAATGTATGTTGGATTTATGCTCCTGGTCCTTCAGTTTCTGCATTTTACTCATTTTTATGTTCTGTGATCTACATTTTCTGTTCCCCTACTTATGCCCATTGTTACTGTATTTTATCTTTCATTGTAAAGCACTCTGAGTTTGATTCAAATTTAAATTTTCCATGTAAATAATATTGCCATTGCCATTTGTGCCTCCAGGTGTCTGGGCCAGCTCCGTCTGAAGATGTTTCACCAGCCAAGCTGTCCACAATACAGAACACACCGTAAGGCACTGGCAGAAGAGTAGATAGTAAACTTTGATGCTAAGAATATTCCACTAATGCATTTCTTTTTATTCTCCAAGTGAGACTGGTGAATCCAAATCAAAAATCCTGCCAAAGGCTGCGTGTGACTCAGGGGTTTTCATGAATTCACCTACTCCTCTCAAGGGTCAGGTCTGTTATTTCCATTAAAATCCTCTGATTCTTTAATGGTATCATCTGTTTTTAATGCTGTGTTAACGCCATGAATTTTAAAATAGATTTCAAAAATGAACAAATAAATAAATAAATTACCAAGAAGTAAAAGAGAACTTTTTTAGTACACTCTCATATTTAAAATGTGTATGCTTATATATCATTAACTATATTTTCCTACTTCCTATGACAAATATTCAGAATTCTGATGTGAAGCCCAAAATCAGGTGAGTCATCTGTTGAGACCCTCTTTAAAACTACAGTACATAATAATGAATCACACTTGGTTTTGTTTCTGATTGTTATATTTTTCATCTTGTTAGACTTGCAGCAAATTTCCAAAATGCGGGTAGACACAGCAAAGAGGTAAAGGATGATTATATTATTCATGTTTATTTTGTAAATCATGTTTTTCTTGTTGTTTTTTTGTTTTAAATTCTAAACGCTGTGTTGTAATTATTGTATTCATTTAGGATATAATGGCCAATTTCAAAAGTCCAGGAAAAAATCAAAATGAGAAAACAACAAAGTTGGTAATGTCCAGGTATGGAAAAGGAAAGATCAAAATACAGCACTAGCACAATTTTAGAGCTGCTGTGGCCTCAAGTGTGTGTTTTGTGTTGTATTATACAATTATGAAGACATTTTTATATCCATAAAAATTAATGTAAGTCATTTAAGTCACATTTTTCCCCTCAATTCCCAACAGGTTTACAACAGAATTTGACTCCATAGTATGCCTCGGCAAAGGCGCCTTTGGTCGTGTTTACAAGGCAAAACAAAAACTGTTGAATAGGAGTTTTGCCATTAAGATTGTCCGCTGCAAAGAGTAAGTCAAGTATGAGTAATATTTTATTTTGTTTCCATCTTAAAATTAGCACTGTATAGTTTTTGAGTAGTAATAGAAGCTGTGCATTACAGATTGAAAGTTTCATTAACTGAGTTGTGATGTTGTTTTTGCTTTTGGATCAGAAAATCTTTACGAGAGGTGGGGGCTTTGTCCGACCTCAATCACTGCAATATTGTTCGATACTACTCATGTTGGTTGGAGGATTCAGGATATCAGTGGGATGGTTCAGCTGACAGTTGCAGCAGTTCACAGTAAGTCCCATCCACTTGTTAAAATCCTAACATAAATGTACTTAATTTAAACAACAAGTGTGTCTTATCCTTTGTGTCCTTGAGTTTCCATAATGTAAATGTTTTTCATTTTGTATTCTTGTGTTTGTGTGTTGTCAACACAAAACAAAAACAATTGACTCAATCATCAGGCAGATTGAGTTTTAGGAAACCAAGTAGATGAATCTGAAGCAGAGACAGAATAAGAATTGAAAAAGTACTTTGACCAAGACAAAGATCAAACACACTCAAGGAAGTAGTTTTGGCTGTTTGGGCTGTTACCACTGAGGAAGAGGCACCATCTGTTGGAGACTGGAGAGACGAACCATGCAGCCATGCAAACAGAGAGACTGGTGGCACACGAAAACATAAGGAGGGGGAAAACAACAGGAAAGCACAGGAAAATTGACTGATGCTCTGTAAAGTAAACATATGTTTGGCCTCCTGCACACTCCCCAGCCCTCACCTAAACCAGAGTATTTTCAATGTGTGAGAACACGTCTGACCAGCAATCCTCAGATTTGTGCTACATTTGTTTAAGGGCAATGCCACAAAATGTTTGGACATGATTGTGCAGGCTGTGTCCTGAGTTCATATGTGAAAACAGCTCTGTACATAACCCAGAAACTGATTCTAAAAGAAAATTCATTTTACTGTTTCTCTCTTATTACTTTTCTAGGTCGACTGGTGATTCATCGTTAAAGTACCTCTATATTCAGATGGAGTTGTGTGACACCAGAACACTCAGGGTCTGGATAGATGAGAAAAACACTCAGAATGTGAAGAAATCTCTACGAGACTCCAGGAGAAGAAAAGAAAGTCTAGTCATTGCTCAGCAAATAGTCTGTGGAGTCGAGTACATTCATTCAAAGAATCTCATCCACAGAGACCTGAAGGTGAGATGAAGTCAATCTAATCATCATTTATTACACCTCACATCAGGAATGAAAATGACATGTTTGTATGTTTATTTATAGCCTGCCAACATCATGTTTGGGCGAGACGGAGAAGTGAAGATTGGAGACTTCGGTCTGGTCACTGAAGAGAACGATGACGATGCTGAGAACCTGGTGGAGAGAACGGTATACAAAGGGACCCCATCCTACATGGCCCCTGAACAAGTGAGATGCTCTTTACTGACATAAACCACTGACAAAACCTTTACAGGCGCTGTAGAGCTAAAGGTTAATGTATTGTTTCAAGTGAGCGGTCTCAAGTGTCAGAAATTACATATTGTGCTTTTAAAGTCCCTTTTGTCAATATTGTGATTTTGTTTTATGGCAGAAAAGCAGAACCACTTATGACAGAAAGGTGGATATATTTGCATTGGGGTTGATATATTTTGAGCTCTTTTGGAACCTTCCTACTGGTATCGAAAGGAAAGAGGTGAGTCGTTCAGAGATTAAAACATGATGCTTTGAATGTCAATAGTATTTTTTTTTTTTTTACTGATAAATGTCTTTGCTTATCCGTGCCGACTTTGCTTCAAAAATAACCAAGGTACCAGACAGGTTAAATTTCAAGAAGACAACCAAGACCTTCTTCATATCAGACATTTTGTCTTGTCATAGTAGGAAAATATTAAATATTATTGAAATAATCATTATTTACACTTGTTCTTTTATTTCTATGACTTGAGCCAATGTCTCCTGTAGGGCCGATAAGCCTCATTCATATATTGAAAAATTTTATCTAAGTCATCAGTTGGAAGGGCAGGTTATTGTGCCCATTTGAAAATGTCATTAGAAGCTTTGAATGTTACATTACAGCTGTAGTTTACTGTGAAAAGCCTATTGCTCAGCTTATTAATTCCAACCATATTAATGTATCCTCTTCCTCCCTTTTATCACTGTATGTACTCTAGATTTGGGAAGATGTCAGAAACCAGAAATTTCCTCAAGGATTTTTGAACAATTTTCACCTTGAGGTACAGCAGCATTTCTTCATTCACTTGATATTTTCCACAGGGAGGCAGGCAGTGGTCGGGCTGAGGCAGAGGGGTTTGGACTATTGCAAAAACCCACCTGTTAAGCCTCACAGTGAGGCGACAAAATAGTTGTGGATGTGTGAGTGAGTGAGTGAGTGAGTGTATGTGTGTTTTTATAAATTGAAAAGTCAAATATCAAGCGAGGCATAATGTTTTCTAGTTAATATGGAGATCACGACAGCTTTTTGTTGTTTTTTTTTTTGTTGCAGAGCCTCATTATAAAGTCAACGCTGTGTGTGAAGTCAGAAGACCGGCCTGAAGCAAGTAAACTAAAGATGGACTTGAAAGAGTGTTCTCACATGCTTGAACTTAAAGATATGCAACGTAACAGTAAGACCGTGTGATCGTTGCAGTGAAATAGTTTTAATATTAGGTAATGCATCACAAGCATGACTATTTGTCATCATATTATATTATACCTTTGATTGCCAAGGAGAGCATCATAAAAGACATTTCATGAACTGACAAAATGTGTCTTTATTATGTGGTACTTGACAGAAAAAGCACTTAATCTTTATTGTATAATTAGGGAAGGCAGAATAATTCCTTTTTTAAAAAAATCCTGTCCTGGGTAGGTAACTTGTCAGCTGATAATGGTTAAATGTGTTAAACGTCAAACTGCACCATTTGCCTTGTAATCAAGCAAATGAATTGAAAAGTAAAGCATCGGGGGAAAGATCATTTGTCATTTTTAAGTTTGTATTTGTACTGCTACATTTTGACCAATTAGTTAGTTTTAGTGGGTGCTGAATGATGTCCACAGATAAACTGCTTTGTTGCTACACGCAAATGGGTCTGAATGGGACTTAAGTTACCTCTGCGTTAGGGAACGTGCTCCAGCTTCAGAATATCACTTTCATGCACCGAGTGCTTGTGCTTCATGATTCTGTTATGATTTAAAAAGTGTAAGACAACTAAGATCAGACATGAAGATTCAGCATTGGTAACATAAAGGAATTACACTTAAAATATGAGCATTTTCTTTCAAGATCAAGCTGTGCGTTTGCAATTTTTGCAACAAGGGTTTAGTTTATTTGTTGAATTGGACCTTGGCTGTTTTCTATGAAAACAATATATGATATCTGATATTGCCTATGAAAGTGAAGGTTATGACTTAAATTTAAAAAAAAGTGAGAAAGATTGGAGCTGAAGACAAAAGGGAAGAAGTACAACATGCCATTGTTGCATTGCCCCCCCAGATGCCTCACCTCCTGCCATCTTCAGTGGTAGATTGTTGAGACTTAAAAGGTAACAAATAAAACCGACTTCCTTACAGCTTTCAAAGAATGTCAGTGAAGTTTACTCTTAGTTACTAAGAGTAAATAACAGTGGTTCCAACTGATAAGAACTCATTACTGCATTTGCAGTATGAAAGTTTTTACACAAAGGTGCATTTTTATCCAATTTCCTGAATATGTGTTCTGTGAAGACGCTGGCAGTGTTGTTGGCACTTCAACAACTACAGGCAATAAACGAGGTAATGTCTAAAACATACTCAGACTCTGTTTCTGTTCCCATTATTCTGCTGTTACTGCACTGACCTATGTATTTGATGACAGCAGAGAGTTACTCAAAGTGCTTGATTTCAAATTGAATTCTCAAGGTAGAGTAAATCTCAGTGGCTTCTGACTCATATGTTTACAGAAAGGTATTTAAATAAATGTTATGGGATTAAGGGTGGCCTGACCCAGTACTTGATACCCCCACTGGTCCTGTGGTCACAACCACTGACGACAGTCAAAGCTCAGTCCTGCTAAGATTTAAGTGACCTTTGACCAACAATATTAATCTTGGCCGAAAAAAAATGTTTAATCACCTCTCAAAATATTTTCTTGTCATCAAATAATTTGTGTTAATAAGTTGTTTGAACTTAAAGCAGAGTCAGACTTTGATTTAAAACTTAGTGATGGAAACAGTTAACTAAAATCAAGATTTTTTGTCCATGGCCTTATTAGAAATGAATCATATTAGTGTCATCTAGTGTTCATTGTGTTCCAAGTGGCCTGATCTTTCACTTCTGGCAGAAAAAATCATCCAACACCACAAACCCACAGGACCACATGCAGACGGTAAGTTCTTCAAAGGATAGCAATTAAGAAAATAATCTGCAGATCAATCACTAATGAAATAGCTAAATCAATTATAATAATATAATAAATATTAACAGGCAACTGTTCATTGTAAACAACATTTTATTCAAAGGCTAGAATATTTCATTAGTCACTCAAACACTTTGACTGTTACTGGTAGTACTGAAAAAGTAACAATCAGAGTTTTCTGGGCCCATCCTGATCTTTGTAATCTCCTTTGCTTTTGTCTGACAGAAACAAATGTAGCAACAGAGACAAGCAGCATACTTACACATTAGTGAACATGGATCTGGCAAATGTAACATTAAGGAGGGGCCCCTATGATAAAAAATGTTGCCCCCGCCCTGAAACATTTTGGGCACGCCACTGCACAGATAAGTTCGGTCCATTTTATTTAAAAAAAAAAAAAAAACTACTGTAGCAAACATTAGCTGCAGTTACCGATAACTCATGTCGAACGAAACGTTAATGACGTTTCGCCAGCAGTATTTCGCAGTTGTGAGGAGGTTTCATCCCGCTCGGGCTCAACTTTGACATGAAAACCACGTGATTCTTTAAGATGACGCTTTTACGGAAATCGAAACTTAAAAATTTCACGGGAAAGATAGCTGGACTGGACGCAGAAGTCAGACGCGGAGGTGAAAGAGATAACTACAGTTGATTACTGACTATGGAAACCATAAATTATGTATCCAAATTGAACGATTATGCACAGGAAAAACGCATCCAGCTGCGCTATGAGGATGTCGGCTTTGCTGGCGCTGACCACAACAAAACGTGAGTGAGATCAATCTCTGTAATCTAAGGATTTAAGGTAGAGTTTATTCCATACAGGAGAATAGATGACGATGGGTGGGTATTGTGATGAGTAACTGTTAAGGCAATACTCCTCTGGTATGTCAGGGATCTTCTGATCTACCACGAATCTACCTGCTGATTAGAGACAAACAACTAAATGTGTCAAGCATGTCGACAAAAATGTAGGATTTAATAAAAGGTTATCTTTATCACTGGCCTAAAGGCATATTCTGTCTTTAGCCATGCTGTTTTTGTGAAATAGAGAGGAACAGAAGTTGGTGACTAATCTTTTATTGCTGCAGATATTGTAATGACCTGTTTGCTAGTTCTTCGTCTTTTATGTCCTTTGGTCTGTAAAACTATTTGTGTAGTCATCTAATTGTAATGACAGGTATAAAGTTGCTAAAAATATAAATACTCGAGTACAAGAACCAGAAAACTGTACTGAAATACAGTGCTTGACTACATGTATTTTGTTACAAGAACTGATCATGGCTTTTAATGTTTTAATATCCTGCTTTAAGGCCGCAACAGAAACAACAAGGTTACTCTCTGCCTCCAACAGGCTAAAAGTGGTAGAGTCAAGTTATTTATTGCAGCCCAAACACTAGACTACTAATGATATTTCTTGTCAACTTTCCATATAACAAAGATGTGACAATTTCTCCATAGATTCACCCAGAGGGTTGTCATAAATGGTAAAGACTATCCTGTTGGTGTGGGAAAGACAAAGAAAGATGCCAAGCAAAATGCAGCTGAAAATGCCCTGAAATGCTTATGGGAGAAGGAATCTGAGGGTGCAGCCAACACAGTAAGATTATATCTTGTTTTTGTTAACCATGCTTTGTTCTAGGTACTAAAATTTTAAAAACTACTTCATAGCATATGTGTTCGGGACGTTCTTTTTTAAATTATTTTGACAGACAGAGGAGGCAGCAGGAGCTACAGCTGCACCAGCTCATCAGACCAGTGACAGTAACATCAACTACATATGTTGGCTCAATGAATATGGTCAAAAGAACAGGATTACTATAAAGCCTGAGGAGTCAAAAGTGGGACCAAATATTACTTTTTTGTAAGTCTGTGCACTGCAACTTAATTATTTTTTGTTGTTCATTTAACAATATAAAAGCACTAGATTTTTTTTCAGCTTTGTGGTTGGTGGTAAGGAGTATCCAGCTGTCAGTGGGAAAACAAAGAGGGAAGCTAAGGAGAAAGCAGCCAAGCTTGTATATGATGTGATAAATGGCAGTAAAACAACAGAGGTAAGTTATTTACCTGTCATTAAACTTCTGGTTTTGTGATGCCAATATACTACGCAGTCCACTGTTTGTACCACCTCAAAAATAATATTTTTAATTTTCAAGACTGCAGATGAGTTTTGCCATCGTACATCCACTCAAAAGGAGGAGCTGAGTATTTCTGATGTCTGGTGAGTAAATCACAACAGTAATGCATTGACTTATTTTCATGTCTTCATCAGTGTGAAATGTTTCTTGTTTATTACAGTAATAAGACAAGCAACCTCAGTGTGAGCTTTGACAGCAGCTTTACAAAGGCAAACTACGTTAGTCTTGTCAACGAACACTGTCAGAAAAAAAACCTCCAATATACATATGTTGAAACAAGGAGATGTGGTCGCCCTGATATGCAACAGTGAGTATAAACCTGAATCTCTTTAACATGAACCAACTCTTGAGACACTCTTTTCTAACTCTTTATTGACACCGTTAAAGGAAGGTTAAAATAATAATCAAACCTTTTGCTTCCTTTTTAAAAAACAACACAGATTTTTCTATAAATTAGTGATTGACAGTAAGGAATACCCTGAGGCTGAGGGAAAGAGTATCAAAGAAGCCAAACATAATGCAGCTCAGTTTGCCTGGTTTGCTCTTAAAGGACAGACACACAGGACCAATGAGGTATGTAATATTTTTCACTCCCTTTATGTTATCAAATACACACTCTGGTGCAACTTCTGCAGTCACTTAACATAAAAGTAAGAGAAAAGGACACTTAATAATTCTCAAAGCCCCTGCAGAGGGTGAGATGTATCCTTAAATGTGCTGCCAAGCAAATGGCACTCAGTGCCCCAGTGCTATTTGTGCATATTTAAATAAGGTAATATTCTTACATTTGGCATAAAATTGACCTCTTTCTATACAAAAAAGCCTTGTCAAGTTATTTACTTTTAGCTCCTGCCCAAACTCAGAAAAGGCATGTTCACACCAAAAGGATGCATGGGACAACTCACTCTCTCCACTTTATATCCATCCACTTCAGTTTTCACAGGTTATGATCCACTTTACACAGTTCCATTGTAAGTTGTTAGAGTCTTTAGAGTTTTAAGTGCATTTTAGGTTGAAAACCTTTCAAGAAAATCATAAAATGTACCTATTATCAATCTAAATCACATTAGATATTCAAATGAAACATGAAATATTTAAACGACCATTTTCTTATTCTCTCTTTAATTAATTAAATTAAACATTTCTGATGTCTAGATTTAAATTGTAATTAATGAAATTTATCAAGAGCCTACTGTCTCTATTATTTTTATTTCAAAAAAGGGTCAATTTAGCATCAGTAAACACAAATCAAAACATAAAATGAATTAAATAAGACTGACTGGTTATCATAATTTGACTACTGATGGAAAACCATGAAGTTCAACTTTAACTACTTAAATAAAAAACACTTCAAACATAATCATCTTTTATGATAATCAAAGGTCCATGTCTCATACCAGTGGTGTCTTGTGGTAAAATCATGAGTTGAATCCATTCTTCACCTTCTCCTCTGTGCCTCTCGGTGCAGAGTCTGTGTGGTGTGTTTGTTCTGTGGGGAGTGTACTGCTGCAGGTGTTTGTCATTCAGCTCATTTGTTGTGAAAGCCAACTCAGCTGCTTCTCCATAGTTCTTCTCTAAAGGAGAACATTTGCAGTGGCCACACAGTCACCACCTGCTGGACTGGAGCCCAACTTGAAACCCCATTCTCCCATTTTTTATTTATTTATTTTTTTTAATTATATTTTTTCAGGCTTTTACACCTTTATTGATAGGACAGCTGAGATATCGGACAGGAAACAGGGAGAGAGAGA
>JAQMCX010000003.1:8154809-8176834 GCA_029814765.1 Acanthurus leucopareius | reverse complement strand
TCATTGCTCAGCAAATAGTCTGTGGAGTCGAGTACATTCATTCAAAGAATCTCATCCACAGAGACCTGAAGGTGAGAGATCATTTATTTATTTATCATGCCTAAAATCAAGCATGAAAATTACATGTTTGTTCATTTCTTTCTAGCCTGCCAACATCATGTTTGGGCAAGATGGAGAAGTGAAGATTGGAGACTTCGGTCTGGTCACTGAAGAGAACGATGACGTTGCTGAGAACCTGGTGGAGAGAACAGCATACAAAGGAACTCCATCCTACATGGCCCCTGAACAAGTGAGATGCTCTTTACCGACAACTTCAGATTCCTCTGTATTATGAAAATTGGTTGTTAAAGCAAGTTAATAAAAGTGCATTGAATGCATGCTTAATGGCTATTTCTCAGAAAAAAAGATATTTATGTATTTGTTTATTCATAGTTATAGTCTATTTTGCCTCTTTTGGTTCATATTTAAGTTATTGTAATGTGTCTTTCCAAAACCATTCATAGAAATCGGAATGACTTTTCTTTTCTGTTGAATTAGTCATGATTGTAAGGATTTCATAGAGACACCCGAAAAAAAACACAGCAATAAGGAAACAAAAAGTGAGCTTTAATAACTTAAAGTTCCCAATGAAGTTACAAAAAACTGAGGGACCAGTTAGAATGACAAAGAACAAAGCAGACAAAATAAAAACTGAACTAAATGACTAACTGGGACTGAAAAGGGAGCACAAAGACCAAATACAGCCGGGAGGGAACATAAACAATGAAAAGGGGAAGGTTATCACCAGTCAAAATGCATGAGAGCAGACAAAGATAGAAAGGGGAACAAAACAGGATACAAGAGGAGAAAAACTCCAAAATAAAACAGGAAATGACTGTAGTCAGGCTGTTTTTGAATCAAATATGGTGATCAAAAAAAGTTGCCTTTCAAAAAGGTTGACGTTTTTTAATAATGTGTTCTTGTTTTAAAACAGAAGAGCCAGGAGACTTATGATCGGAAAGTAGACATTTTCACTTTGGGATTGGTATTCTTTGAGCTTTTATGGAAAATTTCCACCGGTCACGAAAGGCAAGAGGTGAGTTTTTAAATCACACATGTAATCTTTTTTTTTTGTCAGAGATCTTAAATTATTCAAAACCAACACAGCATAATTGAGAAACTGATCAAGTGTATTAAACCTGCTGTATGTTTCTTTGACTTTTCATAACTGCAGATGTGGGGCAACATCAGGGCACAGAAATTTCCTGAAGGGTTTTCACACAGTTTTTCCCAAGAGGTGTGTCATTTCAAAAAATTTGTTATTGTGGTATTAATCAGTCAGTATGTTTGGGTGTAGTAATACTACAGTTTGGTAGATTGTAATAATCACACATTTAATTCAATAACTGTTTTTATTTATGTTGCAGTACATCATCATAAGGTCAATGCTGTCGGCAAAACCAAAAGACAGGCCTGAAGCGAGTAAGCTCAAGACAGACTTGGAAGAGTGCACTCAAAGACTCAATCCTCAGCAGGACAAAGGCAGCAGGACTGTTTGATTATTTCAAGAATCATGTTTTGTTTTGTTTTGTTTTTTATCTTAAATCTCTCTGCAGGAGACTTGGGCTGGGTAGATAATCAAAAAGTGTTGCAAAACTGAGCTATGCTTTTCCATTTTTATATATACATATATGTATATTTTTTTAACAAGTTATCACCTTTCCATTTTTTCTAAACAAGTATAAACAGGGCGGTTAACTTTTATGAGTGAGTCTTTTAATCAGATGTATTTTTTTACATTTTCAGTGTGTATGAAACACATTCGGTGTATTCACAAAAATATTGTGCATTTAAATCAGCATCAAGACACACTAGATGTTGTTGTCTTTAGCAGCGTGGCCTCTAGGGGGAGCTGTGGCTCCGTGTACCTGGGGCTGTTTCAGAGTGTGGCTGCAGACTCTGGGCCTCCTCAGCCTGTGGGTGAGAAAGGTTTATTCACAGTGAGAGGGCCAAAACCGAGGGAGCGGTGTGACATTTAATCATGCCTCCAGCGCATGCTTGATGATTAGCATCTCTGTGGAAAACAACAGTAACAAGTGCCAAATGCAGGATCCCACACAATCACCTGGCTGCGGTGCACACAGTCACACAGGCCCCCGGTAATCAGCACAAATCAGCTCCTGCAGCACACATTTGCTTAGTGCCCGTGGACAGAGGACTGACTGCCTTCGGGTAGATTGAAAAACTTGGTGATAACCTCTGTCTTATCTGTCATGGCAGGCACCTCCAGACCACTGATTCTCAAACCTTTTCATGCATCAAAGACCCCCACTGACACAAATTAGACCACTGATCCCTGTCTTATTAGTATTTACTTCTAGGTGTTTAATCATGTAAACTGTGGGAAACTTAAAGCATTATGTATATGTTGCTTATAGATTTGTGTTGATGGAGAAAATAAGTTGTTTCTTGTTAAAATACCTAATAGAACTGAGAAAAACTATTTACAAGTTGGTACAAGCAACGCCTCTCACATCAAACACAGTTATTACATTCATTGTCATATTATGTTGATCAGTGGGATGGGAACGAAATAAAACTCATATGAATTTTGTGAATTTTAATCAGCATGTAAAATCGTTTTATGCCAAAGATTAATTGTGTCGAGTTTGGTTGTTTTTGCTATTTTTTGATATTTGTGATGGTCAAAATTCTGTTTATTTTTAAATAAAATCTTGTTTCTCAATGATTTCCAACATTCATTTTGTTATTAGCTGCATGAGAAAACTTTGATTCATTCTTTTCTTGCCATTTATGTCACCCAAACATTGTACTCTGTCATTGTAGCTGTATCTAAGATAAGAAACCTGGTATGTTTCCAATCTTCCACAGCTGTCGCGCTTGTGCGAGCAGGGTTATTGGATGTATTGAGGTCACTTCCTCTGAGAGCCGTGTGGGCACTGAAGCAGTGCTCTAGTCAGTGGCCTGGACCGTGTACCCGGGGGTAAAATGGACTCACACCAGTCAGGAGCACAGCAGCAGAGTGCCTCCCCAAAGTCCCAGGGGTCCGAGCAAAAGATTACTCTGTGCACGGCCTCGTTGCTGGAAAAGCGAGCAGAGTTTGTTCTGCTCTGTGTTTTAGGAAGCAGCCATTCTGCAAAGACAAACCATCGCTCACCAGCAGACATCAGAATGACAGCTTAGGATCCTCGTAACTTGTCAGATAGTGTTGTCATCTTCCCTGCCTGTTCAGATCTTCAGAAGTTTCTGTTGTTAAGTTATAGCCCACTTAACCTCCTGTGAACTGCAGTTAACTGGAGCATATCCGCGTGCTGCGCCTCGCCGGAGGCCCCACTTGGCTTTTTCCCTGGACTTTCCACCTCTCCAGAACCACATCCGCTGCTGTCCACTCCACTTAAGGAACACTGCCAGGGTTGTTTAAAGGGCCATACAAGTGACTTTGCATGTTTTAACCTACTTTACCAGAACTCATTTTACTATGACACATACTGATCATTTCAGGATTTCAGGTTTTTCTTTTTCTTTTCAAGGCATCCCTCGATTCCTGAGCTTCATGCAGTATAAAAAAAATATTTAAATGATTGAAACTGCTGCTGAAACTTTCTTGAAATTTCCATTATCTTTCAGTAGTAAGCAGTTGGTACTGTGTTATCTCACAAAGATAATGACTTTTATCACTCTTACAGCTGCTTTAATCAATAGGCCTAATTTATAATTCATAATTTATAATGATAAAAGAAAAATTTCTGAAAAAAATAACTGATAAACTGTACACTACCATATGACACCCATTATGCTTAGACCTTTAGACTTGACATCCCTGATCATGAATTGATGAATTGTACTGAGTACAAAGTAGGTGTGTTTTTCAAAGGTCCGGTGTGTAGGATATAGGCAGAGATGGAGAACAATATTCTTAAGTATGTTTTCATTTGTGTATAATGCCCTTTAAAATGAGAATAATGGTATTTTTATAACCTTAGAATGAGCCTTATACATCTGAGAGGGAGCGGGTCCTCTCCCCATGAATCCGCCATGTTTTACTGCCATGTTTTACTGCCATGTTTTACTGCCATGTTTCTACAGAAGCTCAGACTGGAAAAACCAAACACTGACTTTTTAGAGAGCTTTACATGTTTTTCATGAGTTTCACGACCATGCTTTTTTTTGGGGGGGGGGGGGAGCACACATATATTCAGTGCTGCAAATTTTTACATCACTGTTAGATGCCACTAAATCTCATACACTGGACCTTAAACTTACAGCACAACCTGTTAAACTATATCCAACACAGACGCATGGTCACCAGTGAGGACACTGAGGTCATGTCCTCTGCATTCCCAGGAATTTGGGGGTTTTAGGGCGTTTAGAGTTTAAGGTTACATGAGATTAAGTTTACAATTAGATGAGATTTACACTTTTTTGTCATAAAGTTCTAAAGATTCATTTCTTCTTCATTTCTTTTTATGGGGGTCAGTGAGTGATGGGATTGGGACCTTCCAGCCTTGTTATGACTAAAATGCCAACTGATGTCAAATTTACATTTACTCCAAATATTATCATTGCATTCTGCTTTAAATCTTTGAAAAAAAACTTGTCTGAGGGATTATTTTAGAGGTGACAAAGAGTGACATACACAATGGGTTTTTTTTAGTTCTAAATAAAGACTTTGTTTTATTACTTAATGTGGTGCTGCTCTGTTAAATGTTTTTTTTTATTATTATCAGTGGTAGTACATTAATAAATGGTGACACATTTGCTCTGAAGGAGCTGATGTCTGGAGCTAAAATTAACACTAAAATGTACATTATGACAACAGTGTCACAAAGAATGTAATGGTTGGGGGATGGGAGGCACAAATTCAGAATCTTCAAATATACATTTCTTTAATGTGTCTCTTCACAGACTGCACGGGGTTAAAACTACAGGAGGATGTTTCACCAGATATACTTTGCTTTCTCCCTCCCCTTAGAGATTATACTGAATATAGGACAAAAAGTTCTGAAATCTCTTCTACTTTGAAGCCGTCACAGACGAGTTCGACCTGTGTATGTGAGCTCCTGTTTTAGAGAAAACCGCCTCGTGTTCACTCACACATCCGCCTGATTCAGCTCCAGTCAGCAGAGGAGATCAGATCTTCTTCACAACATCTACAGTACATCCTCTCCAAAGCTCTTGTATTCTGGTTACATAAAACTGATTTCATTTGAGAACTCCCAACTGGTTGACATTAAATGCACCACAAAATCAGAGAAAACATACTTTGCGTCGCACCAGCCAAATGTTTGCTGGTATTTTGCAATATTCATTCTCACCTCTTGTATTTACTCCTCAAAAGTATCGCTCCACTGTCTCCTGGGAGTAAGCCTCTCAGATAGAAGAATATTTAATATTTCACATCACAGAGTTTCTTTGGTTAGCTGTTGTTGTTTATCACTGCTAGACTGCTGCAGCGGCTGCCTTTTCTTCTCTTACGTCTCTGCTGGTTTGCCTTGTCAGTCTAATTCATGTAAAAAAATTTCCTTCCTCTGTGAGGTATGATTAATGTATCTTTAATCCATCTCTAATGTGATTTTCATGCAAACCAGGGGAGATGCACTATTGGATATCACAAATATCACTTCATTCAAGACCTAAATGAAACAAGCTTGAGCAAAAAATTTGATTAAAATGTAGCAAAGACATGAGTTTTTTAAATAAATTTCCACAGCCACTGTTCCATAAAGAATTGTTCTGATAAATTTCAAATATTTAAATATTTGCCTCATGAAATATTCGGGTGGAGTTTTTATAAAGTGGATCTTGCAGAGTTGGTTGGTGTGTGTGTGTTTTGCTTTGTTTTACTGGCACATGTGGGTAAAAGCGTGGTAGGTGTCTGAGTGTGTGTGCAGTTCTCTTGGCTTGCTCTGTGTGGCAGCTGAAGAAGCTGTCAGAACAACTTGACTTACGCTGCCTTGTGTCACTTTGTGTGGGCTGGTAATTTACTACAAATGATATTGCATTCTCTCTGCTGACAGCCTGCCAACGCTGTCAATTGGCAAAGCCAGAAAAGTCATCTGTCAACTTCTCGCTCCCTCAAAATCCCAGACTACCACCCCTCGCAGCTTTAAAGGTCAAGGGCATGATGGCAGACTCACCTGGTAAATCTTTAATAAGTCAAAGAGTCGGCCCCATCTGGAGTTCAGCAGCACATAGCAGAGCAGCAGGGGAGGCGGCGGTGTGTCAGGAGGATCCTCTGAAAGCTTCTGCAGCCAGTTATTCCCCTGTTTTCTTTTGCAAAATATGACACCCTCTGACAGCCCAGCTGTTGTGCCGATTTCATGCCCACAGGAAAGACGTGAGTGAGGTGATGCAATCATGATGTTAGTGCGGCCTGGGAGGACGGAAAGGAAGAAAGGAGGGCGACAAAAGAGAGCTGCACTTAAACAGGTACCACGGTGCTGTGTGAAAAAGTATAAATGGCACACTTGGTGTCAGAGTTTGTGTCTTTATCTGTGACAGCTGTTAGAGCTGAAGGTTACAATATGCACCCACTGCAACCACCCACGCTAATGTTGTTTACCGCTAGACAGATCCTTCTAAATCAAGGACGGAGACATCTGAACATCCTCCTCATTGCTGTCATAAATACATCATAAATGTGGTAAATACTAAGCATTAGGCAGTCCTCTAAAAAGACTGTGAAGTCACAATTTTATTTGCTTTTAAATGATACAGACAGAGGTGTCTGCCTCTACACCTGCACCTGCAGACTGAAGCTGTGAGATAGCATTCATGCTCCATGTGCTATTAAAGGCTCTATAGTGAAATGTTTATAGTGTAAAAAATTAGAATGTGCAGCACTGGCAGAATCAAGCATGGGGACTTCATTTCATAATTTAAATAAGTGACGGTAAATTCAGGTATGTGATGGCTGTGGCGGTTAAATGAGCCCGAAGCTTCTGGTTGCAAAGAAATAAGACAGAAAAAAAGGCAAGCTCATCAAACTAGTAGATGAGTTTAAAGATAGAGTGAATCGACATGAACAGATTACTTTTGTAATGTTTGTGGATTCACGGTTGCCTCTTCCTCTTTGTGTCAGTAGTAATTACACAGGCACCTATGGGAGAGGCAGGGAGGGAGATGAAAGCGCTGTGAAACCAGGACATGAACAAAGTCAGATACAGAAAGAGGGGGCCAACGCTTGAACACCAAGCCATGACAGACAGCCTTTGGGGCTCCTTTTTATTCAGCTGCCAGGAGCTTTTTAGGATTCGTTTTATCTGCTCTGCCTTCCCACCTACCCACACGCCCACCCCTCTGGATGGTGCTCCAGATGATTTGTGTCCAGTTCGGCTTCACCCGAGCCAACACAGCCTCTAAAAGCAGACACACTCTGCCTCCTTCACTGCAATCAGCCTGCCTGTCTTGTGTTTGAGAGCTGTTAAACCTCTTTTCTGCCTGAGTGGGTTTGTTTGCATTTAAGTGAAAGGTCACTTCAGGTTGTATGTTCTTTAAAGATGAATTTTAAGTGAATTCTGCCACTTACGATGTGATCATTTTATTTGGATTTTTGCTTTTGCTGGAGTCAGTTTCACAGTTTCAAAGAAAACATTCTGAGATTGGTAAGAACAGCAAATTTAGTCTTGCTTTAAACATGTTAATCACATCATCCTCAAGAAATGTAAGTAACACAGGTTGGATTAGGTGGAGGAGGTGAAACCGCAAGCAGCGTTCATCATGCAGTCACATACTTAGGCATTTTTTCCCTGATTTTCCCAAAAGATCCTTTTCTGTTTTTACTGGTTAATTCTTTTACCTTGTGGATCTGAAATTTACTTAAACTTAAGTTATGCGAGGGTTGCCCTAACCACTTTATACGAGGGTGTTTGCATACTTGCATACCTCTTTATTGACAATGCTAATAAGATGATGCTAAGTAGGTCTAAGGTTTAACAGTAAACCATTTTTGTTGTGCATGTTAGCATGCTAATATTTGCTTGTTAGCACCACACACTGGTTAGTGATGGTGTTGCAGAAAGCGCATAATGATACTGTCTGCTAGAATGACTAAAAAGGGATAAAGATTTTGAAAGTTAGGGTATCACAGATCCATTTAAAGAGTGTTTCCTACACTTTGAATTAATCATTATTGAAAAGATGAGAATATGTATTACGCTTAGGTCCTTCAAAAAAAATAAAAATCAATGGCTCCTTTGTAAAACAAATTCATTGTGCCAGCAGTTAAAAAAACAGCCCAGTAGTGCCTGAATAGAAAAGGGATTGCTCATTTTTCATTATTAGTCACTGGTAGAAGAAGAAATCAGATATTTTCCTTAAGTAAAAGTAGGAACACCACTGTCCAAGAAACTCTGTTGCAAATTTAATTTGTTCGTTAAAAATATTTACATAAAAGTCCAAATGTAAAAGTATTCATTCTGCACACTTATTCCAACTCAGTGTTCTGTATTATTGGATTACAATTATAAATGCATTAATGTGTCCATTATATTAATTCTGCAAGGGGGCTAATTTTAAGTCTTATCTCTTAAGTCTTATCTTTACCTTTAGTAATACCTCATGATCCGTGTGCAGAACTGTATTATTAATCTGAATTCTTCAAGTAACTAATAACTCAAGTTATCAAATTAATGTATTGGAGTATAGTATTTTAGGTCATGTAGGAGTATAATGTAGCAGGAATGGGACATACTCAAGTACTGTGAAGTAGAAGTATTTGAATAAATATCCTTGGCTACTCTCACAACCGTTCCAACATATTTCCAAGTGTGTGTTTTAGTTCACTTATTTTTAAGCACTTTTTTGGTTGAAGAAATATTTGGATGGTTTTCAAAGCGTGTATTCATGCTGCTGCTGCACTGACACCGAACAATCAATCCAAACATTTTATATTATCTATAAAACTCTCTCCTGTATCTAACCTGATAAGACGTCCTTTAAAAGCCCCTGTAGGGATAAACACAGTTGAATCAAATTCAATGCACGGCACATCTGGGCTCCCAGAAATCCTTTTAGGGATGGTTGAGAGTCCCCATTGCTGGCACGTGGCTCCTGTGTTCTTCATCAGACCCAAATTTGTGGCATTACACTCAGAGAGCCATCTCATAAATGGATTTCTTGTTGTGTGTGAAGCCTCATAGGGGAATCGGTGCACCATGTGGCCATCTGTCTTCGTACTTCCAGCCTCCTGAGCCACTTTCCCAGAAATCAACACCCTGTGGTCTGAGTCACCCTCGCCATCCTGTCGTCTGCATTTATTTATTTATTTCCATCAAGGTCCATGCACTATCAAGTGTTTTTCTTTCCCTTTGAGCCCATGCTGTGCTCTGTCATTGGAAGCATGTCATTCTGCAGAGCACATTACAGATAAAGCTGCCCCTTAGAGTCTTTTCCTTGTTGTACATTATCTCCATTGAAGGACATAGTGCATGCATTAGTGAAAACATATGCACCCTCCTTCATGGCTGGAAGTTGCTGTAATCGATGAGAGCCTATTGATTGCTGACATCACATCCATTTCTTTTTAATATTTCAAGAACAAGCGCAACAATACCCTCTTGGAGCACTTTAGCTCTGCATCTTTATGACAGCGGTGTGTATAGAAATATCTTAAAGCTTAAAGGTGTGAATGCGATGTGCAGTAGGTGGCTGAGGAACACTGATGCTTCTCTATTTGAGATCAGTGTTTTATTTATTATATTTGATAGTGGCCAGGATCTCGGTCGTTAGATGTTATAGGTTCACATGGAAATACCAATTCAGACACACAGTTGAATGCATCTTTTGTGCTATTGCAAAAAAGATAATGAATAATAAATAACAAATGATAAACTTATTTTTTTTTAAGAATAGTGTGACATTTGGGTAAATAGATGAGAAAATCTATATCACTTTTAATAGTAAATTTGTAGCTAGAGCAAGCGGCTACTTAGCTTAGCTTGGCAGAATTGTTTCCTTTTAAGTCTTTTATTTTTCCCTTCTACCCTCTGCAGTTCAGTACATTTTCACTTCAGTAAGCTGTCAACAAATGGAATAATTGCAGTACATCGTACTCCATGCCTCGCTGCTGTTGGCAGGTTAAAAGTGTAGATAAAAGAAAAGATCCACTTTTTTATACCAAATATTAAAAAAAAGAGGCTGAACTCTGTGCTCTCCTTATAATAGTTAAGTGTCCATTCCACATAATATTCGAAGCCCCACAATAAACAGTAACCCACACATTTGAATGCTGATTTTGAATTTAAATGTCAATGTTATAAATAAACCTTCAAAGTTCCGATCTGTTCGGTACAGAAATATGATCTACACACATATATACATGAGAGTACAAACCACCATAATCTCCATCCCCATATTAGCATTCACTGTTCCAGTTATCGCTCCTTTCATGTTTTTTGTAAGACAATTGGATGTTCATACATGAAGCCATTGCAAAATGTACAAATAGAATGAAACATCCTCCTATTTTTACACAATATGTTCTGTGAAAAAACATGAGCTTACAGAGTCTGCTGCACAATGTCTGTGATGGAGATGAATTTCACTGGATTATCTAATTACAGTCATGACTATTATTATTACTAATAATGTGGTATTGTCACATCTTCTGTGGCTATCCTTCTCAGCACCTGGCCACGTTTTTCTCCCATCTGCCAGCTGTCTCAGACTACAATGACTGGCCTCATGTGCCAGTGAAATCACAGGCCAAACTGGCCAACCCCATTTGGAGCCACAGACCAAGTTTACCTCCCAGTGGAATGGCACATGCATATTTGATCTCTGCTACTAATTCTGTGGCAGCAAAGGCCACTGTGGCAAATGAGTCCCTCCATCATTCCATTGGGTTGCCATGTTTTGCCTGTGACAGTTCCAACTTGGTGGGGGAAAAAAAGAATGTTTGGACAGCTAGACTTGTGCTACTCTTTTTTAGGGGGCTTGGTTGTTTGCCACTTTGACACATTTAGCATTAAGTGTAACATCTGGTAATTAGAGAAAAATTAATTAAGTGCACCACTGTAATTACATTACATAAACATTATATTCTGAATCACTGTCAGTGTGTAAAAAAAACAACAAAAACACCTGGATTCTGCAGATGATGGCTTTAAATTCTCAGACACTGGTGACAGCGCGTCCTCCAGGGGGCACTGTTGCACCAGGCTACATCCCACTGTAAGCACTGATGGAGGAGGGAAGTGTCATGGCTGTCTACCACCCTATTTGTGTTTGTGTTCTCACTTTGTAAGACAATGGCACTATATTCTTATCCAATCTAACCTCTACCTGGAGAAAGAGACAGATTGCATGGCACTTTCCCTCCTAGAACAAATTAAAACAGAATCCCATTATAGAAAAGCAGATAACACTTTCACAATTCAATACCACCATTGTTTGACCTAAACAGGAAATATGGTGGATGTTGACTACAGGATATTTATCATTTCAGAGTGGTATAATTGAACGGTTTTCAGTGAGGAGAGTCCATTAATCGATAACCATGCGTGATTCTGAATGATAGCCGCTCTGGTAATAGAACTGACGAGCTCATTTGAGTTATGGCAGAATTAAAGGAGGAATGTTGATCCCTGTGAGAAAAATATATCTAATCCCAGCCCAGGAAACATAGCATTTGTAATTAGCCAAAGGTTACATATGTTGTCTATGTTTTAGAAACAGAGCTAGGACCTTCCAGATAATGCATAATGTGCTGGATAATTTCCTTGACCTTGGTCCTACTATTTTATTGCATTGTACTCTTCAAAATCTTTGATTGGCCTTCCCCTCACATCTCACCCCGACACTTTTCACTTCCAGTTAAACCCACTCGCTCCTCAGGTATTTGAATATGGATACCATCTTTCACTGTGTTATTGGCCTCCTTCTCCCCTCCCGTCCTTCATTACAAATGATCTCTCAGCACTAATGAGTACATGTCTAAAAATACTCTCCTTGTCCAGAGAGCTGAATGTGTTGTGGTGCGTATTGGGCTTTAACAGATGTTAATGGTTATGGAACATCAGAGTGGTGTAATGAATAGAGGAACGGCTCCTCAGACTTCATTTAGAGAGAGTATTTTAATATTCAACATGCATCCGCACCCACCTACTGAAATTCCGCAGCCATGGATTCAGTTTAGACGCCCCCTACACCCCTCCTGGCTACCTTTTTAACATACTGGTGGTGCTCTCTGTTCCCATGGTAACACCGCATGACCTTTCCTGGGAGGTCGAGCTCATGTCGGTGTGTTGCTAGAAGGATTTCATTCTAGCTCTCCACCCATTGGTGGTCTTTGCAGTAGAAAATGTTTGGTGGTTTGACGGATGAGAGAAATGTTCCAACTGGACTCATTTCAGACTGAAAGAAAACGTACGGTGATGGATGGAGCCGTCACCACCCTCGTCTAATTAACTGACAAGGTCCCCTCATTGCCCACATGAATATCCAATCACTCGGTTCATGGGGAAATGTGTGGGCATGGCCATATTTGCTTTTGCCAACCTTCTTCACAGGGGAAAAAGAAGAATACTTGAATCATGTTTATCTTCACTTGAGTTAGATGGACAAATTTTCACAGAAGAAACATTACTGAAGGCTTTCTTATTCAATAGCTTTAGTTGTGGATGGTGTCATTAATTTGCATATAGCAAATTTTAGAAGCTCAACTTGTTACTCAACTAATATATTCATTAATTAAAGAACTTAAACCTTTTTTCCTACTTTGTGGTCAGTGGTGTTGACAATCAGTTTAAGCCACTGCAAGATTATAATTAGGCATCCAGAGGCTGACTGGCAGGTCTGTTGTTTTGCTCACTGCCAGCTGTTTCCTTGACTTGGAGAAAGAGTTGACCAATAGGAGCTGTGCAGGCATTGTTGCCATAATCTTTCAGCATAACTTGCAAGTTACCTAGCTATATCTGTTAAAGAAGAAAACCTTTTACCTTGAAAATTAATAATAACAACAGCTGCACCATTTGGCTAAAAATCATGCTGGAATAGATATTATTGGTTAATACAAAAGAAAATCCCTACCCTTTACCATCAAACAAGAAATGGGATAGAATGAATGGTATGATAGGTGAAATGAGTAAAGTCAAATAAAAAAGCAGGCTAGCTAATTCTGTACTAAATATTCAGACATGAGAGTCATCTAGATAAACTCCTGTCAGAAAGAAAGTGAATTATATTCCCTTCAATGTCTTTTCACCTACATATACCACATTTATTGTCCAGACTGCATGGATTCTTAATCCATTTTCATACTAAAAATGCTAAAGGATTTTCCTTTTTTTGCCCAAGAAAGAAGGCCAATGAAAGAAAATTGGAAGTTTTAACCAGCCACCTGCTGTGGACAAACTAGTCATGTCTTCATCTGAATCAGACATGGTTGATGAGTCTGTAGACTTTCCACAGGCAGACTGCAATAATGCCACTTTGCAAACCTGGGTATTACACAGTGATACATGATGACTGTGTGACCACGTGGGGAGAAATTCCCTGGGTGATTTCATCAAGTCCATGAGTTCATTATGACCAGATCATAAGTGCCAACCCAGCAAAATATTTTCAGCATGAGAGTCAGCTGTAAGCGGGACCCCCACACCCTTTCCTCCCTCCGTGAGAAACCGAGGGGAGACGTGGATAGCAGACCTCCCCCTGTTCCTGCCCAAGGGTTTAACTCTAATTCAGACAAGATGTTGGATGTTCAACAGCCTCCTTTTCTCATTTGCAGATCTAGATGAAAAGGTGGCGAGCGGCAGGAGCAGACCTCTCTGGAGGGGTTTCATTAGATATTACAATCTAAGCTTCCTCCAAGGCCAGGGTCAAAGATGGCTCCTATTTGCACCTTATTTCATGGCCAGGAAGATAATCGACCCACGCAGAGTCCATCTGGTTCACATGGAGGTCTTCTGTAGGAATGGCCTCTGTAGCACGCAATGCAACACAGCCTCTAAAACAAAGACTGTGAGGCAAACAAGGACTGTGAGAAAGAAAACAGGACAGAAAGAAACTTTAACTTTTTTTTTTAACCAGATGAAATCAGAACCTCACTTGGCGAAGGTTAGTGGGTTCAGGTTTGCAGACTGCAACATGTGACAATCTCATGAGTTTCCTGGCCTCAGCTATGAGTGAGTCTGTTGTCTTGGTACAGTCTTGCTGTGCGTGATAATGCCAGTGTAACCTCCCCTTCTGTCCTCATGGTCTGCTTTGTGTCCTTCACAGGCGGTAATCAGATACAGTGGACTGATTGTGGAACAAACGGCCCGGGGCAGTCCAGCTGCACAGGAGTACAGTTTCAAACCTTAAACGATGATGTCACTGTTCCCATGTGACAGGGCTCAGTTTCACTGTCAGATCAATTATTCACAGTGTTTAATTGGATCAGCTGAATCCAGACCGCTTGAGGGATCCATTTCCTGTAACAGCAGCTGCAAATAAACCCTGAGCCAGCACACAAGACATAAGGCTCCAGATCAATATCCGCAGACTGCAGCACACCTTACTGACTTTAAAAACTATCCAAATGACATGCAAGTTTGCCTCAGCGGAAGAAAACGATTCATAAGAATGAAGCTGGAGTATAAATTTCCTTTTTCGATTAATCCTGGAGCTCCACATGAGAACAGGAGTGGAGGTGATGACCTCAGAGTGTTGGGTGAAGACCAGTCTATGATGATGCTGCATTCATTAATCACACATGTACAGTTGCGTTCGCAGCCTCTTAGTCATCAGATATTCCTCTGGCCCCTGCTCTGCTCCAGCCCCCGAGTCATTACAGACCTCCTAGTCAAAGGTGGCTTTGTGCAGGGGGGGGGGGCTCAAGGCAGTCTCGCTCCCCTCATTTGAGCTGGGTTTCAGGATGCACAACCACTCACAAGGCAGGGATCAAAACACAAGGCCTTTATCTTTGTGGAAGAGGAGAAGGCAGGCCATTCATCTTCTGTCGTAGGGTGGTAAACACACATGCAAAGGCCTCTGGAATAGTTGCTCTTCCAATCAAACACAGTCACCTCTGTTTTCACATGAATCTCACAGTGTTTATATTCTTGTTTTACAAATGTTTACCAAGGCTTACTCACTTCACCAACTATTTATTCGGCATTTTATACCCGACTTAATCTTATCAATGAATTGAGTTGAATGGGAGCAAATGCGCTGTTTAATAATTCAGCATACATGCCAATGAATAGACATGTTAGTCACTGAAAGCTTATAAGTTACCGATTGAAAAGATTCATAAGGCCCCAGGTACCCATGGTCATGTAACAACCCTGAGGGCTTGAATATGTCTCTTTCATTCCGCCCATGTATGCATTCTTATGCTGCTTATAGAGGCAAAACTCACAAGGTCCTAAGTGTCTTTTTGTAGGTTTTCAGACATGTTCTTGAGTGAAAAAGGTAATAAAAACGTGCCTAGCTGTAACTCCATTCATATCTTATCCTTTTACTAAAGAACATTGCCTTCTTTGACTGTCATAGACTCGCCGTCAGCTTGCACATCAGTGCTGAGCCTCAGACATGCTCAGAAATAGTCTCAAATAAAGGCTTTTTACAGTCACTGACATTTAAATCACCAGCAGCCAATTTTTTTAGAGCAAAGCTCATTGCAAACCTCTTTTTAAGTGTTTATTTTTATTACTACAAATGTAGGAGTTAGGTAGTTCCTTCAAATATTAGCATTAGTGTTGCTCCAAAAGGGAACTAGACATGATTACAAATTAAAGGTGTTTTTGCGAGGATTAGAATGAGTCTGGTGGGAGAGCTGATCAATGTTTATAAGAGTCCAGTTGTATTAATTGTAAGTGCTGAGAGGATGACGGCTGCATCAGCGCACACAACCAGCAGCTTCATGGGGCACAATGACCTTGTGACTGGTGACCTTTCTTGTGTTTCTCTTCAATCTGAAGGGACATGCTATGGAGACCTAACTAATCGGCTTTGTTCACCACTCAACTGCAGCTCCAATAAGCCTATTGATCTGGATATGCATTGATCCAGCGCTCAGGCTGGAGCCGGTCTGGGTTAGCAGGTTGTGTGGGTAAATGGTGAGGAGAGAGGGGTTTGGCCATTTGGGATTGAGATTTGCCAATTAACAATCAGGCCTTTACGTTTTCTTGTGAATTGGTACTCAGGTTTTTTATTTTAGGGGACAAAGCACACAGTTTTTATGAGGATTAGCTTAGCTTTCATCTCAGTCACCTTCAAACAAAAAAACACAAGCTCAATAGACGGTATTAATACGTCATTACACAGGATACCTTTCAATAGCGGAGCCTGCATTGATATCATTGTACCTGTCTATCTGTATGCAAGTCAGACCAACCCAGTGATGAGCAGCTCACAGCATGTGGCTCTCACATTATTGAAGATGCTGAAGATAGTAGGCGTGGGACAGTTTATATATTCAATATATGATGAGAGGGGCTTTATGTTACGTCAGCAGAGACACCCCTTTGGAATTTACGGGCTGGCTCTGCAATAATAAAGTGACTTCTAAAATGCTGCGCTTGTCAGACGCTGCTGTTCTTTCATGTTATGAAATATGTGATTCAATTTTTTGCTTGACTAGCCACAGTATGCAGCATAATGTTCGGTAAGTCATATGGGACTTCATATGTGAAATTGTGGGCTTTTGCTGATGTTGCAATATTGCACTGTGGACATTTTCTTAGCTTCATGCTCTGGTTTGCTGAGATTTCTTACTCAGAGTTTGTTAGTCGCTCGCTCCTTCCATCGTTTCAGTCCAGACTGAAATGTAATCCAGCACTGATAGTTGTAAAATTTAGTACAGACATGCATGGTCCCCAAAGGATGATTACCACTGACTTTGGTGAACCACTAAGCCTTCATCTAGCCCCACCACAAGGTTGAAATTTGGTGCAGACGTTGGCTTTTTGACTCATTCAGCTTTATTATTGTGCCGTCAAAACATGATGTTCATTACTTTGGTTTATTAAGAAATACTTGACATTCCCATCGGCCCCAGAAATACTTTGTTTATTGCTATCCATGAATGTTAGCATGATAACAGCCTCAACTTAGATGCGGAATATAATTAACATTAAACTTGTTAAATATCTGCATGTAAGCACTGTTACTGCAAGAATGTTAGCATGCTGACATTAACCCTAGCTCAAAGACCTGCTATGCCAAAAGTGCAGCCTCACAGAGATCCTAGCATGACCGAAGACTTGTTCAGAGAGCGAAAAGTAGGGGTCACAAGAAAAGTCACTTCGTGCTGTGCTGGGAGAGTCAGTGAACCCATGACTTAAGTTAAACATGGCAAAATGTGCTGCCTATTTTCAACAACTTACATAAACATTTTCTGTTGCGCCCTGAGCCCTGACATGTCTATTTCGAAAGCATTCTGTCAGAAAAGGCTCTGGGACCGAGCTGCTGTCAGTGCTGCATACAAATCCTGGGAGAGTCCTAAAATAAAAAAATAAAAATAAAAAAATAAAAATGACTCAGAGACTGATTGGTCAGGGAATTAAATTTCCTCTGAAAATCATCTCAATGGAGCCACACCTTGTTTACTCATGGCTGCGCTTCCCTCTCCTGACTGGCATTCAGGGGAAAGATGATTGCTTGCTCATATACTGTAGCTCATGCATCATCATCATCGTAGCTCTGATGTTAACAGCACTTCCCTAGACAAAAAAACCCCAAAAAAACTCAAGTCTTTCATAACAAACATGACCTGACAGGAGTAAAGGCTAAGATAAGAGCGCAAGGGCTGACATTGGGTTAAATACATTCCAGTTGCAGAAGTGAATTAGGGCAAAAAGGGAGCTCAAATGGAACAGACAAGCCTCGGTTCCTCCAAGGCGATTATGAAACTAGTCTTTACAGTGAAATGATTCTCCATTCTGATGTTTACATGAAACAATTCTATTTGTGGACTATCCTCCCTTCACCCCCACTAACCGAGCGCACAAACATCAGAACATACTCAGCACATTGGACATCACTCCGAGCGTTATTGTGGATGGCAGATGTAGTCAGCCAAACATGCAAAGGGCGCATAAAAGTGTGCTCATCTGATAAGGGGGCATGCACTCTCACACATGAACATGCATGCATGCACAAAGTGAAAGTACGACACAGTAGAGGCACTTTGTAATTCAGTGAGATTTAGAGAAGCATATTTTCTGTGCAGAAAGCAGATGTCCTTTTGTATATTCATTGTACACGTACACACACCCTGGCACAGAGTACAATCCTTTTCCTGGTGTTCGCATGAAAGACTGTAATCAGGGTTGAGTAACATTTGCATTGCGTAATTCCTCTTTGTTTTCTCCAGGACCGATGTGGAAACTGCACAGAACAAAAAGTCATACAACAGCTATGTCTAAATCCCACTCCCAACTCCCACAAAGCACAACAAACCCCCCCACACACACACGCACACACATAACATGCATACACACACACACTCTCTCTCTCTCTCTCTCTATCGGCCCTGTGGCAATAAATACTTCATGTTCGCCTTCCCTTACATAGTGAGATCATCAGTGTGTGTGTGTGTGTGCTGCAAATATTCTCAGCTCCCCCAGCCAAGTCTGCCCTGCCCCCGTCAGACAGCAAAACGCTTGCATGTGTAATTTTTGGCCCAGAGGGTTGACGAACGAGAAGTAACAGTTGGTGTGCATGTGTGCACCGTCTACTTGTGCCAACATGTTTTCTGTTTCTCTTATTTGTAGATGTGTGAGCCTGGAATGCTTTGTGTTTCTGGATAGCGAATCTCCGAGTGCTCTCTAGCTGCCTCCTCTGAGCAGGGTCAGAGGTCACGGTGCATATTGTCCCAATATGGAAACTGCTCTTCCAGCTCTGCAGCACAAAGGCTGGCCACAGTGAGCTCTTTGTCATGACTGCCAAAGACCCAAGTCAGGTCAACAACAGTGCCTCCGTACTAATTACCAAGGATTTTTGTGTGTGTGTGTGTATGTGTGTGTGTGTGTGTGCGTACTAAAATAGCAAATATAAGCATGTATTTGCTACACAGGTTGCAGTAAAAACATACCAAAATACCTCTGAATCTTTCTCTCTTTTCTCTGTAACCTTTGAAAAGAATTACAGCTATATGGCTCAGCTCCAACTGTTAGGAGATGGAGAGGAAGAGATGAAGTTGAAAGAGGGTGGGGGGGTTGCATAAAAGGATCGAAATGGAGGGAGAGCCACAGAGGAGGAGGGGTATCTGCTATAAAATCCTGTTATGCAACCCCTTTTCTGTGGCTGGCGTATTGCATCTGTTAAAAATGGAGGAGAAAAACAGCTTTGCAATTAGCGCTCTGTGTCCTGAGGGTCCCGGTCTCCCCCAATCACATCGCTCTGTCCTGCTCTCCCCAGTGTGCGTGTTGCTAAGCAGATGATGTGACTCAGGAACACACACTGCTATTCTTATAGCGTCAGCGGTGGAGCAGACACACTGATAGCAGTGCTCTGACTCTGCCTGCTTGCACGGTGATGTTTACTGGAACAGACCAGCCTTGCAAATTAAACCAGGCTGGGTTGTTGTTTTTTCCTGCCTCGGCTGCTCCTATAAGTGCTGTGAGAGTTTGAGATTTGGACGAAGCCTCAAGCCTCTGTTTTTCCTATGTTTTAGGTGCATTTGAGGTTTACAGCAAGTCAGGGTGTGGTCTCCATACACAGGGGCTTCCTCTGCGGTGAGCGGGGTGTTTATAGGTCTGGCCCTATTTCCTGACTTTTTAGATAAGGACCACCCACCAAGGCCTCATGATTCCAAATCCGTCAGCGTTTAATGATCCTTGGGGAGGCTCCAACATTCTTCTGGTGGAGCGGTGATGTAATTACTCAGCATTTATCAAAGTCTCCAGCAACACCATCGCTAAGAAAATCATAAACAGTAATATATTATAGCAGAGAAGTGTATTCCTGTGCTTGACGCCTTGTTAACATACCATTTTATATACTGTGGTAACTGTTTTCATAAATACAACATGGGAAGCATGCGTCCCCTCAGGGTATGCAGTTAAGAGGGGCAAAATATGTCAGGTTCAGACAACCTAGCTCCAGCTAGGCCTTTTATCTTCATGTCCCACTAATTGTTATAGAGTTCCTTTCAGAGGTTAATCCGAGCTGAAACTAAGCGGGTGTGTAATCAGAGCCTGAAAAGATTGGATGTTGAGGTTGTTAAATTAGGTCAGGCAGCACTAAAATGATGCCTCGCAGAAGCACTCAGGAGAAGGAAAATGCTCTATCTGCTGGTTGTGTAAAAAGCAAGAGGATGCAGAGGCTGTATTTCATTGTTCCTCATGGCCACAGCTAATGGTCTCCATCCCTAGTGTGAATGGAAGGTATTTGTGTGAGAGTGTGATGCATTATTTAAGAGTAAACATGGTGGAGACAGAGAGGCCCAGCGGTGTTGGGGTAGTATTGATTGTGACAGGCCAGAGGAGACGTGCACACCTCTCCTAAGTGTCTGGGGCTTCTCACAATGCCCCCGCAAATCAACTTTTATTGCTCAGGCTTTGGAGTCTCCACAGTCAGCAGCCTATCAGGCAAAGCAGCTTAGCAGAGATAGCCTGCGGCAGTCCCACAGTGGGCCTTAACGCTATCAATCGATCATTCATCACTGGTCCCTAAGAAACAAAAACAAGCAGCCAAAAGACAACCAGGGGAAGGAGGCAGCTGAACTGGACTGTGTCACACGGCTCTCGGCTGGGTGGAAAAACCCTGTCAGGTTTTATTTGGGAACAGTCCACGTCCTGTTCTGTGCAGCACAAATTGAAACATTTGAGGAGGAGAGGGAGAAGAAAAGTAATGAGAAAAACTTTCTGAAAGAGGTCGAATGAAATGTGGCCCCCCTGGTGCCCCCCGCCCTCCCTCAGCCCTCCTGCACATTCCTCTCCCCTCAGCAGATCTGGCATGCCCCACAGGAGGCGGCAGCAGCAGCAGCACAGTAATCTTTTCAAAAGGGCGGATTTGAGCGGCCGCCAGGGCAGCCGGCCAACTATTTCTCATTTGGAGCTGGCCTGGAGATGACCCTCCTGTTGGAGCCCCACTCTCAGGAAAAACAAAAACGCCAGCACCGAGTAAGGGAGCGCCTTGGCAACGCTGGAGAGCCGGGAACAGACTAGCAAAAGGAAAACAGGGAAACCGCAATCGTGCTCTCAGGAACATCTGCACCGCCTTCCTGTGTAAAAAGAAAAAAAATTAACCTAATACTGTCTGCATTAGCCCGGGGGACTTAACAAAAACATGGGAGGGCTGTGTTTCATTCTTTTTTTTTTTTTTTTTGGAACTCTGTCTGGATGTCCTTTTTTTTTCCTTTGTCCATTTCCTTCTCTGTCTAACAATTTCCCGAGCCTAACAACACCCCCATCCTCTCTTTCCTCTCTGCAGCCCTCCACTGAGCCCTGGCCTCTTGCACTTTCAGTGGAAGCCCACCCTTGGCTTGGGAGGAGTTGGTCTGGGTCCCTGTTATGCTTGCTCAATGATGGATGGACAGGAAAACTAAGAATCCAAGTCCAGCATTCCTGCTTTTACAGTGGGGTAAGAGGGTGGAGGGAAAAGCGGGGAATTCCTGAGCGTCTTTGTAATCACTATATGTTTGACAGCAACTGCAATGACCTTCATCCAAACTTGCGGTCAACCCCCAGACAAGTGCCCAGTAATTATCTGGGTGTTTCTTCTTGCAAAAGTAACATAAAAAAAAGCAGCTTCCAGAAAAAAAGTGAAACAGTGTAGAAGAAGGACATGTGGAAATATTTGGAGGCTTAAAGGCTTTGTGAGTCAGACCTAAGACATCAAATTCCACATGGTGGGTTCAGATATCGTGTCTCTATGCAATGTTTACTGCCACACTCAGCCCTTACTTGGCCACTGGGCCAATAAGACGCCCCTGTGGCCAGCTTTAGGGGAGGGAGCAGGAGATGACAACAAAGAAAGCCCTTATGCTTTCCCTCCACACCCCCGCTCCGCCCCCAAACCCCCCCCACCCCCCCCACACACCCACATAAACCCCCCTCCAGCACGAAGACGAAGAAAAAAAAAAGACTCTCAAG
>JAQMCX010000003.1:8114706-8154709 GCA_029814765.1 Acanthurus leucopareius | reverse complement strand
GCTTTTCCTTTATTTTTTTTTTTCCCACCAAACCCCCGCTCCCCCCCCAACCCCCCCCCCCCCCCCCCCCACACACACACATAAACACCACTCCAGAAAGAAGAAGAAGAAAAAAAAAAGACTCTCCAGTAAAAACTCATCACACATCTGCCAGATCCGCTGAGGCCTGCCTCCAATTATCCGCCCACCACGCTGGAATCCCAGGAAGGCTCTGTCCGGCAGAGCGTTTGATGTTGCCACGCAACATTTGACAGAGAACAGGGCGGCTTTGAAAATCAGAGTGTAAACTTGCCTGCCAAGTTTGACGTGAAGAAAGAGGGGATGGTGGTGGTGGTGGTGGTGGAGGAGAGGGGGGTGGCGTTGGGGGGTAGACGGGGGAAAATGCCACTAGATGGAAAGCAGCTGCTGACGACTGGGAAACATTGCTTTAAATGGGACCAAATGTGGTGGAGCACTACTAAACCTCTGCCAAGTGGTCAGCGTTTACCCTTCTTGGGCCTTTTGCTGATGTGTACAGACAAGCAAGTTTCAAAAACACTTGTGCGTACTAAATATATATGAATTTCTGGGTCAAGCATCTCAAATGGGCTTTAGCAAACGATTCCTTGTGTCACTGAGCTACTGAAGTGCAGGAAATTAGTGTAAAAGTGCTGTTTACATATTTCCAAACAGAATTAATATCAGTAATTTTATTAACTTAGTTTTGTTTTGTGTTAAGCAGAGTTACACTGCTACCTAACATCAAGCTAACATGGGTACTGTGGCAGACGGAGCAGATATTTTGCTGAGGGTGATGACTGTTTTTTGGTTTGCTTGTGATTTCTCAGTCTGCAAAAAAAAAGCCAACATTTGCTCTGTTAACTTCCAGCAGCCTTATTTAGTTTGGGGACAGTTTGTCTCTCAACAGCACCCTGATTATCCTTACAAATCTTGTTTTTTTCTGAGAATTTCCTTATAAAAAGTTGCTGTTGATCATATTAATTTGCTTCCTCAAAACTTCATAAATTTGTCCTCCATTACTTTTTGTCCAGGCTGACTGTTGTTGGCTAAGATGAAACAGAAACGTGAAGGAAACCAGTGTTTATTTTGACCAGTATTTAATTTATTGCTGGTGACGCAAAAATGTAGCTTAGCCTAAATACAGAGCAAGTTAGGATAACTGTATGGAAAGAACTGGAAACAATCAGATATTTGCTTGCTCACCCATTCACATCGCTTCCCATTAGGAAGCGGTGTAATGATCTACATAATTAAATAATATCTTCTAACAAGGTTTTAGCAATAAGATCCTAATCATTTCTGTTACAGAGAGGGAAGCTGGACCAGCTCCATCTGAATCATCTTTCACACTAATTATGTTTTCTGAGCACAATGATGAATGTAAAGTGAAACCACGGCTGAAGGCTGAGAACCTCCCGAGGCAAATGAGGTCACTCCAGCGCCAGTTTGTTTAGAGTCTTTCCCCATTACAGTATCAACAAGATGATCTGGAAAGGTGACACCTGGGAGGCATGTCTGTCATGAGAAGCAGTGGCAGCTCTTCACATAAGGACCCGGCCACACCTCCAACACAAAGGAAAACAAGTACAGTGGAGGAGCTGCATTCTTTCCCACAGTTACTGGTGGAGTGAGGTAAGGCGAGCCGGATTAGTCGCAGTACAAACAAACGCCATCATGCATACACACACACACACACACACACACACACACACAAACCCACACCCACCTCAACCTGTCGCTGCTGTGAGGTTAATATGTCATAACCATAAAATGTCATTCTCAGGCTACAAGCGTTATAGTATTGTTTGAATATTAAAATTAGATTTAGACTTTTTTTTTTAAAGGAATCTTTGAGGTCAATGAAACTTTTCTGAAGACCACATTCATTTTCATTTCATATAATAATAAGTAACATACAGACACATCCGTTTAAAAGGGAGTTTGTGGAGTAAACAGTGATTATTGCAGATAATATCTCAGACTTATTGACCTGAGTTCCCCAGCTGTAAACAAATGAGGATTACTTGGAATCTACTCCCCAACGTTCAAACAAGCTCTGCAGGAATTCTCTGCTTTGTTTAGTATAATCACCTGCATTCATGCAGGACCGTGTTCTGGCTGCAACTGACTAGTCCTGAATTAAAATGCTTAGGAGTTGTAAGGTCATACCACATAATTCATATCTTCATCCGTGGCGAGATATTGTGTTGATAATAAGGCGAGGTCAGATCACATGGTGTAAGAATATCATTCATGACTTGCACAAAACAGCAACTGGAAAGTGAGCAACGACACACACACACCCACTGTTGTCTCCTGTAGGATAGTGGCTGTGGTGATACATGACGATCCCCTGACTCTTTGTCTCGCTCCATTTAAGCTGCAGATAGTGTTACACACTCTCTTCCGGACCAGAAAAGATCACATTGTCCTCTTTGACGTGCTGGGCCGCATTATCTGTTCAAACAGGTCCAATTCCCCCCTTCTCGCAACAGACATCAGCCTGTTCGACAGAGACGGCACATGCAACATGTGACTCACATGGTGACAAGCTAAATAAATTAACATGGAAGTGGGCTGGGAAACAGAGGGCCTCTTTTTCCCGGAGCAAGAGGATTTGTGATGTAGGGCTGCAACTAATGATGACTCTCAGAGAAGGAAGATGGTGAAAATAGCCCTGGTTGACATTTTAAAATGTGTTTTTGTGTCTAACCAATAGTTCAAGCACTTAAGGTATTCAATTCTCAACAATATAGTGCAGTAAAAGGTGAAAAAATTGCTTTCATAAAGCAAAAGTTGAACGTTTTTACTTGAAGTGATTCAAACAATAAATTTCTTATCAAGGCAGTTGCTGATTAACTTTAAGCAAATAATTGATAAATCAAGTCATTGTTATAGCTCTTTGATGATAAATTCTTCTTTTTAATGCCATAACTACACATTTTGATGTATTACTTGTTATTTAAAATCTGATGGTGTGTGATATTGCAGCTCTGCACCAGCATCCTCTCACTGGACTCAAAATGGCGGAAGGGATTCGTGTGTCGTGAGGGGCTTTCTCCTAACTGGAAGAGACATAAATAAATAAAGAAGTAAGCAAATCATGTTTGAAAGGATTTACCCAAAGGCCATCAGCTGACTGTCTACAGCTGCTTTTGGCCCCTCGAGTGGTCTCCATGGCAACAGTCCTTCCAAATGCGGCCACTGCCAGCCTCGCTCCATCATAACAACAAATCCCATTGATGCGTCTCTGGAATGCGTTGGCCTGTTTTTAAGGGGAAACCTGAGGCCATTTGTGCAGCTGCTCCGTGCTGAGTGAATGTACAGCTTCACTGTTGATTCCCCCTCACTCTGCTGAGAGCAAAACACACAGAAAACAGAAAGGTGAGCGTCTGAAGAGCTCAGAAAACTGTCTCTTCAAAGATTTTTGCACCGTCCTCAGGTTTTAAATGTTTCTCTTCAATCATTTATAAAATGCGTAACTCACTGAGTAAAGACTTCAATGCCCCCACATAAATCATAGCCTGCAACATAATGTTTGAAGATGAAAATATGTATTTAAGCCTGCGCATGTTATCACTATTGGCTTTTCTAAGGGCTTAAAAGCTATTTAGCACCAATCCAACTGCATCTCAATCATTTGACACTAAGCTTTTCACTCATTAAGATGTAATTGCTGTTGTCAAGCAACCGGCACATCATTGGTCAAAAATTAATTACTTCTCTGTGTAACGCAGCCTCTTAGTAATAAGTCAATGTGTACATAAAGACTGAAGAGTGCCTTGAAGTCAGACTACTCGGGGCAAGGCACATACGAAAGGATGAGTGACAAATTAGCGAGCCTAATGAGAGTAAACTAACGCCAAAGCAATTTAAAGATGGTTTTATTTTGGCAGCTGTGACATGTGGTAATTTCTGTGTGTACAATTCAGAAAACCTGCCTCAGATCTCTGGAGAGGGCACGTTAAACTCTGTTGCTCTTTTTCAGTGTAAGCTATGTGATTGGAGTGTGAGGCTAAGGTAAATATGTGGCACTAGGATTCCCACTGGGAGGGATGAAGTCAATCCTGTGTTGAGGAGTTTATTCGTGGCGTGCAGAGCTTGGCAACAGCTTTGTCTGCTCACAGGAGATACAGACAGAGAGGGCCTGATATGGCCGCTCTCAGCTCGCTCTAAAAGCATCTCTGGAAACTTAAGTCGTAATATTGAGTTACTCTAATCAACTGCTTCATGCTATTGATCTTGTTTCCCTCGCTGACTGCTCAAGCAGTGAATGGATGTGTAGAGAACAGTATGGTCTTTGTGTGAAGCCCCCCCCTCCATCGTCCCCCAAGTCGACCTCTCTCCACCCGCGGCGGCCAGAAACTCAAGCTTGGAAGTCACGAGCTCCCCTCCTTCCCCTTCTAAGCAGGTAACAAGACCAGCTGTCACCATGGTTACAAGCCACAACCAGTCTCAAGACAAGGGAGGGCGTCGGCGGAGGGAGGGGAGGCCGGTTTCCAATCACAAGGACGACTCAGTCACATCCAGCATCAGCTCGGCTGCACACAGGCAATCTCTTTCTCTGTGCAACATCCCTGCAACACCAGATTTAATCATCACGCTGCCATTCTGCTAAATGCTGTATATCAGGGGAAAGGGAGAAATGCCTGACCGCGGCTCAGAATAGCATGATTAACAGCCTGTAGTGAAGAGCAAAGCCTCCGCTACCAGTTTCTGTGAGTCAGCTTTAGATGCACGCAGGCCATCTGGCTGCTAACTCACTAGCGATCCCATCAGCCAAGAAGAGAAAATATGTAAAGGGTGTCATGACATGATGAGTGTGCAGCAGTTACACAAGACATTGGTTCACCAGTCATTAAGTTTGTTTTTTTAGTGTTTAACCTTTTTTTCCCCAACTGCCTCAGGAACTTTATGTGTGTTGTTTTATATACTACATAATACTGCAAAATAACTGGTAGTTTCAGTGCCTTTACAGTAACAAGCATTTCCTTTTTGGTTAATATTTGACACTGTTTTTTAAGCAAGAAATTTAGTGAAGTTTAATTACTTTTGCATACTATACAACTTGTCTTTGATTTGTCGAAAGTTTCTGCTAAATCTGCGTTAGCTTAGTTTTTTTCAATGCTATATGAGGCCACTTCTGCATGTTGTTTTCCCATCCCTCATTAGAAGAAGGCAGGGCTATCAACACATTACATGTTCAAGGTATGATAGGTCATATTACCTTCATTCATATCCCAAAAAAAGGCAATACAAAGAGAAAACGCCCAAACTACTCACTCTTGCAGGTGCTAGTTCAATGAGAGGAATAACCCAGAAATTACAAAGAAATTACCAAAAAAAGTCCAAGAATTATTTGAAAGGTAGTGTGAGTAGAAATTATTCAAAAAATAGGGCATAGATTCATATAAAAACAATCTGTCTCAATCATCACTTATGACCTATAAGAAGTGTGTATCAGTGTCAGTATCTGGAGAGACCCTGCTCTCTGTTCATATTTTTAAATTTTGCTGTGATTGTGACACATCTTGGTGTCAACCTTTGTGGCGATTTTGACAATAAAAAAAAAAAAATGTACGACCAAGTGCCAGATCATGAGCACACATCCAAGGATGCAAGAGGGGACTGACCTTGAATGTTGCGTTTACAAACTGCAACCGACTGAAAGATGCCCTTACGTGTTTACTACCATGCTACATTATGCTATTAGCCATGCATTAAATGTCTGTAACTGCCTAAAATATGTTCAGTAAGATCCAATAATTCATTTTATTTTATCTCAATAAGAGGCTCTAAATTAAGTCTTACCAGCATCTGCAGTATGGATCAATGTTCCCCACATTAGTCTGTCCATCCACCCATCCATTCATCACACAGGAACTCTGTTAGACTGTTGCCATGGCAACTGGGAGAGTGAGCCAGCTTGAAATGTGACTCCTCCATAAAATTACAATGAATCCTATTCATATGGATTTCTCATCGCCACTACAGCGTGTGACGAGAATACACATCTATCTGTAGGGGTGATCTATATTGAGAGTGTAATGTATGAGGTGGTCCCTTCAGCTAATTATCCAGGTGTTTGTGCTTCACTCGTCTCGCATCCATCTTCAGCCAGCAGTCTTCACCCAGATGTTACAACCTCCTTAACATTTAAAAACAAAATATCATAGAGCAGAAGTAGATGAGGCATTATGAAAAATTAATCAACTCTAAGAGGCCGCCTGTCTGATTATAATTTATTCAACCACACAATTAGCATTGGTTAATTAGCATTGGTAACATACCTCCATCAATCCCAATAAGAACAATACCGCCAATTCTCTTTGAAATGCAAAACCAGTGGAAATGCTTTGTCCTGAACATGAAAGACATTTAGACAGCAAAATAATAAATTCCCCACAATGCTTGTCTCATCACTATTATCATTATTCTTGTGAATAAGGAGCTCGAGCAGTCTCTTGCTGACGTGTATGAGGGATGGATCACTTGCATTCCCGGCCCACGCTTCCTCATGCATAAATTCTCATTTGTTCCTGCATTAGGGTCATTCTGCAGTAATTGTTTGTTTTACTTCTGATGATTGAATAACAACCTCGCGGCGGTGCCATGCTGTGTTTACCACATGTTGCTATGGTTCATGGGTTCCTTTAATTGGATTTTGTTGTTTCCTGGGAAACAAGGTAACCCACTGTATTGCTCAGCATCCTTACCAATTTACCCTGTGTGCGTTAAGATGCACACTGATGGGTTCAGATTTGACTAGTTGTTCCTAAATATAACTAACTGGAGTGCATGAAATCAAAATTCAGAAAGGGAAAACGGAGCCTCGTGTTTGTGACACTGAGCTGCATGTACAGGGCCTCATCCATGCATTTAAATTCAGCTGTGCAGCCTGTGAATCCGAGCAAGAGCATGGGGTGAGTGTTTGTGTGCAGGGAGACAGGAGAGTGCTGTGTCCATGTGAACTGATGGATGAATCATTACGGAGATAACACACAAGCTGTTAGCTTTTTGCTGGCAGTGGTCAAGGCAGAGAGAGACAGCGCTTCGACGAGTGGCATGTAATTACCATGGCTCACTGCCTCGACTCGGCTGGACACTCACGCAGCCCTCCACATAAACAACTGCAACAAACAGCAACAACAACGCTAAAACGTCCTTGAGTTTGTCACTCTGGCTGCGAGCGGTCCTCTATCAGAAGCTTCCAGACTCTTGGTCCACTCGATGCCTGAGTGACTAATCGCTTTAGAGGAGAGGGGACCAGCAAAGCCCAGGGGCAGTTCTGCAGTTCCCTAGTTTTAGTGGGCGGGGGGGCACAAGGAAAGTGTGGAGCGTGAGTGACAGAGAGGCTCTGAGAAATGAAGCGTTGGCAGGAAGACGGGGGAGATGAGTAGGATATGAAAGCAGGGACTGTTGGGGGAGCCAGTAGCATATCAACACCCACCTGACTGCAGGAGGTGATATCTGCCCATCTCAGTCTTCTGTTCCTCCCCATTTTTTTTCTTTTTCAAATAATGTGCTGATGCCTTGATTTGAAATTGGTGAATTCGTCTGAGGAAAGAACAATAATCTGTGCCCCTTGTGAATCATGCAGGATGAACAACATGCAAAATTGATGCCGCTGCCTGCAAACTCCTCAATTATATAAGTTTGCTTGTATGTATGAATCTATTAATGCGTCTGCAGTGTGTGTTCTGTTTACAGCTCGACGTTCATGTGTGGATGTCTCACGGCTCTGCACAGCTGGTGTTTTGAGAGATGAAGAGGAGTCTGTCTCTTCCCTTTATCTGATATAGGAGACGATTGGAATACTAATGGACTACGCAGAGCAGAGCACAAGCAGTGCCCAGGCAGATTTATTCAGCAATCAAGAGGATGTGATGCAGCAAAGAGCGAATATGAATGAAGTCTAACAGTGTTGTCGGTGATGTTCAAAATAGTAAAGCTGGGTTTGGTTGCTTTTTTCTTTTAGAATCTTTCCAGAACTTTTACTTCAGTTTTAGAAAATGTTGGAGGTAAAGAAATAAATGAGAAATTCTAATTTTTCCACAGGATTCTGTATGATTTGAAGACTGGTTTTGGCCCCAGAAACACAAAAATAAAATAAATAATGATAATAATATTAAACCCTTGAGGCAGGAACAGAAATAGTTTCCTTTCAAGGACCTTGTTTCATCACCTATTCGTTTATCATATGCCACCTCTATCATCTTGCGGCGCCGCATGCTCCCTGCTCTACGCTGTACCAGAGACGCCGGCCCCGCCAGTATCAATCATCCACCCTCCCACACTCCACTCGTCCCTGTGAACCGGCCCTGCACGGAAACACAGGGACAGGAGCACTGCTGTCATAACGGGCGTGATTAAATGAAGGGGGATGAAAGAGTAAAATCTTCAAAAGAACAGACAGGGACAAGCCGGACAAATAACACTACTGACATGGATAGCAGGCTAAAGTACAGCCACGCTGACAGGATCTCATTTGTGTCCTCCAGTCAAACAACATGGTGCGATGCTGGTGTTGATTGAACACAATAACATGTTATCAGAACGTCATCTGTTTCTACTTGATAAGTGCAAGCCCGAGCTATCCACAAACAATCACTGGATATGCAGCCCACATGCATGTAATAGGTCAGTGTTATTGTGGTCATCATGCTCACATACTGTACATACTTGTGTGTAGTTATCTGTCTATCTGCATATGCCTGGATCCCTTTGCTTCTGTGATGCTTTCATTGTTCCAAACAAGAAAATTAATAGAAGAAATTTGTCAAAAGTCTTTCAGACAAAAGATTTTTACTCCTGTGAGTGTGTTTGCCATGGCAACCGTCTCCTTGGCTTGCAGCAACATTGCCAACAAGTGACCGCTAACACCAAAACAGAGCAAACAAACCAGATAACATATTCAGGCGAAATTCGATTGGGGATTTTTTGGCAGCAATCTCAGCCTGTTTTAGATTCATACTGCAGACTTGATCAAGTTAACATTTGAAGTGTACTTGTCCAATTTCATAGCACCAATCTATGAAGCAATCAGCTCATATTACTTGGCAAGTTCAGCTTCACATTTGACATCAATTAGTGAGCTCTTGTCAAGGGTATTTTTAGCAATGACAGACAGTGACCACTTCGGAGCATTAACAGCTGTGAAATTAAACTGAATGGCGGCATTTAACCATAGCACAGTATTAAGCTGCAGATCGACAGCAGAACGTTGCCGCGTGTGTTTGTGTGTGTGTGGTGCAGAGTGAGCCAACTTCAGAGATACTAGCCACTGCATTGGTCTTTGCTGGAGCCAGGCCAATGTCATTTCACAGCGCTAAGCCTTGTAAGATAAGATGGGGGACATCAGACCCTGACCAGCTCAAATGAATGGGATGTCACTTCTGCTTAGAACCACAAGCCTTGTCCTCTACACCGGTGAGCATGTGTGCATCTGTGTGTGTGTGTGTATGTGTGTAGACTCTAAACTGAGAGGACATATCCAATCCTTAGAAAAGGGTTTCACTGTCCGTACCCCGCCTGGTGAGATGTAATAAGACCCCCCACCTCACCCCACCCGTGCTGGGAGAAAGAGCCAGGACATCTGCTCAATGATAGTTGATTTTTAATCTGGCCGGGGTAATTGTCCTGAAACAATGGGGCTGCCTGGGTCCTGCAGGATTTCTGCGTTGCCTCGGGCACGCGCGGGAACAGGTGTGTACGCTCACTGGACTTATGAAATTGGGATTTTCTCATTTAAAATTTTCCACAAATGGATATTTACACATAAAATGAGCACAATGGCAACCTGGCAGAGATGTAATTAGTCATGTGATTGGTGCCAGCACAACCTCAGCCCGACCACAGATCATTTAAAGGTTACCCCTCCTCAGAAGAGGTTGAAAGGTTGTTTATTTCAGACTGTGGGCCAGGGGTGTTGCCATGGCAACCTTTCATGGGTCTGGCACTATAGCGGGCACTAGGGCGGAGCTTGGCGTCGGCCTGGGAGGCAGCAGGCACACAGGTGCCCCGGCCCGAGCAGCTGCCTCCTCTGTCAGATAAAGAGCGGTTTGTTGTTTTCTCTCTTTTCCCCCCAACACGCACGTCAATCTCCCTCGCCCTTTTCACTTCCCTGTCTCCTCTCTCTTCTCTTCCCCTTTTTTCTCCTTGGCCTTTGATCAGGGATTGGATTTGCTGGTAGAATGACAGTGGCAGGAAGTGCTCCGAGGCACAGGAGGGGCTGGGTGGGTGGGTGGGAGGGGGCGTTGGGGGGGACTCAGGACCAGGGCCAAGGCTGTCCACAGTGCTCTCTGTTTTCCTGGGCCTGCGTCATCCATGGCCTGGCCTGGCCTTGCAGTCACAGAGCCTGGCTTTTAGCCTTGACTCTCATCATGGTCTATCTGTCAGACTGGCCCAGTCACAACAGCCCAGGCCTGCCGGTCGCAGAGGGGGAGGGACAGCTGCAGATGGAAGTCCTGCCTGGATACAGCCCAGGGCACAATGGCATCATGTATTTATCCACAAATCTCAAAGGTGACCTTCTCTGTGTCCTTAGGCTGGATCATGACCTCTGACCCATTCCATTCTGTCCAATAGGATCACAGAATTTTACTTCACGTCTCTAACCTCTTGTTCAATACTCTCGACCAACTCAGGAGTCAATAGCTGGTGCCATGAAAACAACAGCAAGGTGCTCTAAATTTAACACCGACAGTTTCTGGACTTAATTGTTACAAACCAGTTGCTGAACTCAAAATACTGACCAATAATTTCAAAGACCTGACTCAAGTTTAGAGGAAGATAAACTGTTAACAGCTAAACCAGAGCCCAACATCCATTGCTTTATAGTTCCTTCAAAAGAAATTTACTAGGATAAACTGTAATTAGGAATCTGAAAAAGAGCACTTAATCATCCCAAGATACAAAGCCTATTTAAAGCTAAGTAGAGTGAGCCAACTAACTTGCTTACTATGAAGAAATACTAGAATTTACAGTGTACAGAAAACCCACCTGTACTGTACAAACATCAGGGGAAAACACAGGTGGACTGTGCTATCCTGTCAGCTGTTGCTACTATGTTCCTTATGATACAATCAGGTTTACATGTCCGCCTCTTCCTCATTTAATAAAAGACCAATTTTACCTCTCAGGAAATACACATTTGTTTTCTTTTTAACACTCTCATGTCCATGTGTTAATGTGGAGCTTCAGCCAGGAGGTAGTTAGCATCAAGACAAGAAACACAGGACAACAGCTGGGTAGTCTCTCTCCTTTTTTTAATTAATTAAGATGTAATACTTTATTTAACCCATGTACAAATAGAAATTTGCAAATTTAGGGGCTTTTTTTATTTCTGCATGCATTTGTTGATAGAGCTGAACTAGTTTTGTCCCGTGACATGCAGTTGTACCTGCTAAGCTTAGCTAAGCTAAGCTAACAACCCTCAGACTTTTCTTTACATAACATAAAAGGTGATATCCTTCCAATCCAATCCAATCCACTTTTATTCATAAAGTACATTTTAAAAGCAGCAAGATTACAAAGAATAAATAAATCACAGTAAAAAATAGTCAAAACATATGATAATTGAGAAAAAACGCAATAAAATTAGGTTACAAGAGAGCCCTATGAAAAATGCATAAAACACATAGACACAAACTAAACCAATGATTCAGAAAACACTAAAAGACCAACAGAGACCACACAACTCTAATGCCGAATGGAATGCCAAGGAGTAACATTCCCCTACATGCAATCCCAAAATTATTCTTTTATGTTGTAACGCTCAGGCCACTGTTTTCTTTCAAATTCTAAAACATTTCTAAGCAGCTGATGAAGCCACAGTAGCAATAAGTTTTTTAGTTAACCAGTTGTTGCTTACAGAAGAATGCATGTGTGTTAGAAAGTGTAACAACATGCTGATTGTTCAGTTTTTCTACCTTACAGTTCATGTGGACAGACCTCTGACAGCAGGATGGCTGACCACAAACTTTCTGCCTCGACCAATGAGGCTGGAGCAGCACCTGAGATCCCCTGTGCTGCCTTACCCTCCCTCCACTGTTTACCAGCCAGCTTATCCTGTTTATTTGATTCAGTGACAAAAACACACTCTGTGACGGATCTGTTTAACATGGCTCAGTGCCAGGGAAAATAGTCATGTTCCCAGCAGTTCTAAGAAACCTTGCATCGTGGTCGTGGAGGCCATGATGATGACATGTCAGCGCAAGGCTAGCACAGCACAGCACAGCTCTTATAGTCACAACTCAGCACAAACTGTAGCCTTGAGCCTCTGCACAAGCTGTACTCACATGTGCCATCACTGATTCACGTCAATAAGAGATAATTGGTACAACATAAGTGGTGGATTAAACACGTGAATAAATGAGTGACCAGGCAGGACTGTAATTTTTAACCGTGCAGCCTCACTTGGTCTAATTCTAAATTCATTTTTGCCTCACAGATTTTGGCAGCAACATTGTCTCTGTTTCCCTTCCCTTCCTCTGAGAGAGGGTAAAGTTCACTTGATCTCTCCTCAAATCACTCCAAATATCTTTGGCGCCACTTCAAAATAAGCATGAAGAATTCCTGCTTCAACATTATAAAAATCCAAGGCAGCTGTTTTGTGCTTCTGAGGCTTATCCTCCCCATGTAAAGACATCTCCTGGCTCCAAGCAAACACAACACCCAGCTGTGGCCAAGTTGAAATAAAAAGTGAGAATCACAAAATTACTTTTCTGTACCCTGCAAAAAATGCTCTCCAGTGAAGTGAAACTATTTAGTTTATACGAACGTAACACTGTAACTGCACAGTAATTTCTTTGGCAGCAGTCTGAGCTGGCGTGTTTCTGAGAGCCATCTAGCTGCTGAGGGATTACAAGCTGTTCAAAGCCTCTGTAGGTATGTGGGTTTGGATGGCTGATGTTTTTCCACAGCAGTAAATGGTATTGCAGTTAATTCTGTATTTTGGCACCGATCTGCAGCTGGAAAACAACTTCTCGGTGCCAGAAGCTGTTTATTATTGCAGAGAGCTTTTACCCAAAATGGCCATTCAGCTACTGTGGTGTCCATGTTGTTCTGACCTGGTTGCATAGTAACCAAGCAGGAACGTGGCAGACTGGAGGATATACTTAAACATGAGCGAAGGTTCACACAGACACACACACACACACACACACACACACACACACACACACACATATATACACACACACTGACAGAGGCATAATTACAGTGTACACACAAAGGTCATATGCATTTCAGAATGTGTGAATCTTTACAACAGAATAAGAGAGGGATGAGAATCCTTTCTTTATCTGACAAAGCCTTTTTTCTTCTGTGAACTCATACATTTATAAATATCCCAAACTGCACATTAAATAGTCCACAGTGACTCTCTTCAAGTGTGCTGCATTTTTTTTCACCGTGTCATATTTGGAGCAGCTGAGAGTTCTTTGTATTTTTAGCTGAATCTTTCGTGCAAGCTATTTATTTCCCATACCGTCCTAGAGAAGAATTAACATGGTTACTGCCTCCCGATTTAGAAACAAATCACCATCAAAGCGTGGAAACAGCAAGGTGAAAAACAGCAGGAATGCACACAATAGTGGAGCAAAGTCCCAGGAATGGGTTAACTGTGGACTCTGGCTTTCATTTCCTCTTCTGTTCCATCTGAACAAACAAGGCGGGTGACCTGGCAGAGCACAGAGGGGCGGGGCAGGTGGGGTGGAGGAAGAGAGGGGTGGGGTGCCGTGACTGGAATATAACCAAAGAGAGGGGGTGAGGAGGGGGAGAGGGAGAGGACAAGCAGACCACGTGATTGTGAAAAGCCTGCAGGCTGCTGTGCTGGGAAAGGCAGACATGCCCCCATATTGACGCTGCCGTTTCACCACAACAACAGTTCTGGGAAATGGCTGCCATCTGTACTGTAGCTACTATCTACATGGGACTGATTCAACCCGCTTATCGCTTTCATCATCAGGCTACGGTGGCTGTGTCTGACCCTCGTGCTTTACTCCTGCCTTTGATCCCCCCCCCCCTTTTTTTGTTGCTTTTTTTATGCTCTCTGTCGAGGCTTACAAGGTTTTTAGCTTGCATGAATGAAAGCCTATGGCAGAGAAATACATATCAAACAACTGAAATAAGAAAGGTGAGATAAACAAAAACCGAGTTGCAGTGTAGAGAAAGACAGTGGTGCCAAGGAGTGATGAAGGAGGGAGAGAGTGCAGTCTGGACCAGAAGCACTGGAGACATGAGTCATGGCGAGCAATCTCCCAGAGGGCTCGTTGGTGCAGTCTATAAATGGAAATAGCAGAAAAACAGCGGCTTCCCTCGCCCACCCAGGACTAGGTTATGCCTTATTAGAATTTGATGGCTTGTGACAGCGGCTGCTTTGTTTAGCCCCGGCCTGAACTTCATTCTCTATTTAGTTTTCTTGACCTGGCAAGCAAACTGAATAGAAAAGAAAAGAGGATGTAAATGAATGTATATATGTCTTTATATTTATCTATATACATTTGTATACATATATCAATCCATCTCTATATCTATCTATATCTATATCTACATCTATATACTGTATCTCCATTTATCTATATATCTATATATATTTGTATATCTATGTGTGTGTGTGTGTGTATATATATATATATATACATATATATATATACACACATATATATACATATATATATAGATAGATAAATAGATATAGATAGATAGATGTAGATATAGATATAGATATAGATATAGATATAGATAAATATACACACACATTTATATGTTTTTGTGTGTTTCTGTGTGTGTGTGTAAAATAAGTTGCTTAATATCAGAAAAATTGCTCTGCGGTGTGTGAATGTGTTACTAAAAACAGGCCATGGGGTATTTTTAACTTGAAACTCACCATGCAAGTAGTTGCCTTATTTTTTAGAGAAAATGCAACCCATATCTGTTAAAAAAGGTTGATGAGTGAGATGAACCAGTTAACTTGGCTCCTTGGTTTCCCCTTGGCTACCCTGCTGTGGAGATGGCCTAGATCAAACATCGCCAGATATCTGGGACAACCTGTGGAAAAAAAGGGTGTCTCGTAAAGTGACCAGAGGGAAGTGTCGCCTCAAAATTACTCCCTTTATCTTTTTTTAAATCTGCAAGAGTTCATTCATAGCAGTAAAAAGTAACTCAGTACATTTTGTTCTTTGTTAAGTACATTTTTAAGGCACTTATAATCAGGCACCATTTTTATTTGACTACATGTCAGAGGGACATATTGCACTCATTTACTTATACACTTATAATATTGTAGATCCTTGACACATAGTTAACACTTAACAATAGATAGTGGTTACTTTAAATATTGAGAATTTACATATAAACCTGGCATACTTCCATTACATAGTTAATTATCAATCCTGTCGTCCCCAACACTTTTGCAGTAACATAGTTTGGGTGTCTTTTAAATTTATTGTGTACATTAATTTCCATCTGTTTCCCACTAGTTTTATATTTGCAGCTGCTGTTATTATTAGCTTTTTCCTTCTCTGTTAAAAACTATTAAAATTTGTTGTAAAAAGTGTTATACAACCTTCATATAATATTTTTAATTACATTGCCACTCCTCAGGTTTATCTTGTGACCCTGTTGAGGGGCCCGACCCCTTGGTTGGGCAATACTGGGCAGTTTGGCATTTGTTTGTTTCATTGTTAAACAACCGACATTGCAGATAAATAATCTATCTGACTGACTAGCAGAAATTTTCCCAAACAAAGTAATGTATTAAAGTTTTATTCATGTTACATTTACTCACATTTGCTAACTCACTCCCTAACTCTCTGACGGGTGTTACTGTGGAGGGTAGCGACAGGCGACAAAATGAAACACACCATCATCTTGAATAAAATATCTGATTCCTCTGAGTTTGAACAATGTTGGAAACATTATGGCTAATGTTAAGTAAACAACTCAACAAAACAACAAAACAACAAAACATATAACAAGGCTGTCTAAACATTTCAACAAAGAAATGCTACATATGAAGCTTGTTGGACTTGAATGCTTTACTTGGAGTACTTTTACAGCATTGGTACTTAAGTAAAGGATCTGAATTACCTCCTTTACCACTGATAAATGTTAAAGCTAAAGGTACAGATGACCACACAAATGTTTCATGTGTTTTTCTTTGAAAGACCAAAAAGAAAAAGGACTAGTCTGTATGAAAGAGGAGCAGATGTTTTACTCCAAATGGAAAATGTCAGCTCTCTGCATTTGCATGCCTTTGTCTCTCCTGTTGAAAAGGTGACTGGCTACGCTACATGTCTGCGCAATTTCGTCAGCGTCGGCGTCACGCCAACCTGCTCTCCCTCCCTCCCACCCTCCCTCCCTCCTTCCCTCCCTCCTTCCTTCCCTCCCTCCTTCCCTCCCCACCTCTAAGTGCAATCTGCCCACCTGCTACCGTGGTGAGCAGACACACCCTGCCCACCGTTCCTCCCTCCTAGCCTGTAGCTAAAGTGGAGCTAGTCTGCACAGGAGCACAGACGCAGACAGAGCTCCAGCATGCCTGGCCACCATACCAGAGGAGGGAGGGATCTTCGTTGCTGTGGGCCTTTTGTTTAGCTGCCACCACGAAAAAACTCCCTGCCAGGTCGTGTTTGCTCTCTTCTTTTTTTTCACCTGTTGTCATACTGCTCTCTTTCATCTGCAGGGCTCATCCTCCAGATCATCCCTCGAGGCAGTGAAGACATTATCTCAGTGGAGTAAAAGTGAGAGGTAAAGTGACGCAGGTAGTTTAAAGTGTCTTGCTGAAAACACCATAGAAGCCCTTTGGCTGTTTTTTTTTTGTAGGTCACAGAAAAGTTTTCAGGTGGGACTAATATGAACAGAAGGGGGATGCAGGTAAGGGGCCGTGGCTCCCCGCTGAAAGCTACCCCTGTGTTTGTGGTTGGGGTTGTTGTTTTAATCATTATACTTTTTGTTTATCTAGAGCTGGTGCTGATGTTCCCTTGGTGACTGATATTAGACAGCTCCGCTCTTTCACCAGCTGCTTTTGTAGTATTTTGGAGACAGAAAGAATAAACAATTATGGGAAAATTTGCCTTTTTTGTGTTGTGTGTGTATTTCTTAATCCAGATTTTATTTTTGAATTAAAGAAATTTAAAAAATTAAAAAGAAAAAAAACTGCTATGCTTAAAGCATATGTGCATATGCTTAACATAAACAGATAAGATGTTATCAACAGCATTGCAAGAAAATGGTTTTTTTTGTTGTTGTTATTTGGTCTTGTTATGTATTTTAGGGAAGACCAAGGGAGTACAGAGCAAATGAAGTAACTCATTTCTAGAAAATTACTGAAGTAAACCAAACTGCAAACAAACGAAATTATCTCACCACAAAATGAGACTTTAAGCTGAAGCTAAGATAACGTGCATGATGTTAAATTGTTTTTTAATGGATTTGTGGCAACTTTTGGCAGAATGTTGCACTAAACACATGCACACATACACACAAAAACAAACTCAGATATAAAGACACCCCAAAACATATTTTCAATAAAAGATAAAACAAGAAAATTCCAATAAATGTGACATTTGATTAAACGTCTCCACTTTTCTGTATATTTTGTCATATCACAAACACACTTAATACAAAAATATCATATTGGCTTGCTCAGTATTTAGTATGATGCAACTGATAGCAACTAGTAATAATATAGCAGGACAGCAGTAATGATGTGTGTGTTAGTTTCAGTTTATAAGCTTTATTTGTTTTTCCTCCAGCTAAATGAGAGTAATGCTGCTTCAGCACAGCGTAAGCAGCCCACAGGGGCTCATTCTTAAACATAGTCCTCCTCCATAAACTGATCTCACCGCAGGGCTTTGGCTTTCCATCCCAGCAGCCCTCTGGCCTGCATGACAACAGGAGGCCTGTTTTTCTCCGCAACATAGCAACACCGCCCTGAGCTAACTCTGACCCTTGACAGTCAAAACATATTATTGGCTCCGGTGACAGGAGCCTTACACTAAGCAATACAAATAGTCCAGGGATAGGAGGCTGTAAGTGTTCACACCAGCTGTTGAACTAACATAATGTCATTTGAGATGATGGAGGGTCTGGAATGTAAAAGGTGAGTAAATATGAGCACATATTTGTTTTATTAAATAACAATTTTCCAAAGAGGAACTGTAAACAAATGAGTTCAGATGGTGAGCTCAGGAGAAAGCAGTAGAACCAGACGTCTGAGTCTCATATTTCAAAGCCACGGAGACAGTTTAGGGCTCAGCTGGACCACATCCATTGTAAGTCTGATTCATCTTGACATCTTTGCAAGGTTAAAAACTCGGGAAAACAAATCTACACCCTCTTACACCCGCCCGTTATCCAGCCAATCTATAGCCGCAGGAAGATGGAGTTGTTCTTTTTCATTATCGCTGCGGGGGTTTGAGAGTCATTGTGGAAGACTTCTGGCCCACTGTGGCGCCTCTGCACCAACATAAGTCACACAGAGACGGTGAAGAAGGCACCGTAGGTAATTCACCATCATGTCCTTACACCTCCTTCGACAGACTCCGGTGTTTGTCCTCAAAGACAATGTGCTTGTGTTTATATGCCCTCATACATATCAATTACTTTATGACTTGGGTGGTGTCATCATCAAGGTGCTTGAAAATTGGGTTTCAATGTCAGCTGAGAGGCACATTTCAGACAAAAATAACAGAGCTTTCACCTCCAGGCTGTTCTGTCTCCCCGCCACAACGCAGTGACAGAAACTGAAACCCTCTCATCTAAATAGCACTGAAATCCAGGCTTGCACAAGCAACGTGTTCCTCTTGCATCAGCAAACGAACTTCTTTCCACTTAACAGTTCAGCTGTCAGCAGCTATGGTGAGTGTTTATGAGGAAAAAAGGAGGGGAAGTGAAACCTCTCCGTGCCTCTTTGTTGCTAGAGCACAGTGGATTGGATTGCGTTGGATTCCTGAAAGCTCGGACAGCAAAAAATGGCGTCACCCTCACTGTGAGTCAGATGCACAGCGTGTGCCCTGGATGAACTTCCTGTTTCAGTCTGCCACAGATATAGGGTTTCTCCAGCCCAGCCACACACACAGGAAGTGAGTCACACTTATTCACCAGTTGTCTGCAGGCTGCAGACTCTTCAAGCCCAAGAGTGACAGGCCGTGGAGGGGGCCAAATTAGCTTCTGAAACTTTAATCTCCTGCAACTCAATTATTTAATATCTGAGCCACCCACTTCAAAGGAATACCTCAGCTCCCTCCGCCCTGGCTGCCTTGATGGAGGCTTTCATTCCCGTCTTCCAAAGGACTCACCCATTTTATATCTCTACCCTGCGGTTTGAATGACGCTCTGCTGAAATCTTACAGTGCTCCCTGAAATCAGAGATATACTGGGCTAATAAACCGCAGTGCATTAAAAGCTGTGGTAGCTGGAGGTGAAATTATAGTGGGAAACTTCAGTTTTGTCACCATGTATTCACACATCCTAATTTTGGATTCCCCATCCAATTGTAAAACAATCATTTGCAGCTGCAGTACGTAATCTCCTCAGACTCAAAAAAGGCAAGAGGAGGAAGCAATTACTGTGATTTGGAATGGAGCGTGAACACAAAAACCTAATGGAAATATGCAAAACAAGCTTATGTAATAAATAAGAGAATTTTAATGCTCACTAAGAGTGAGAGACTTGGAGATATGTTTGACAACTGCATTTGTGAGGCAAAGTCACGCTTTCTGTGCAATGATAAATGTTCTCTGAATGAAAATTATGTCCTTGTTTACAGCGAGACTCCTAATGGAAATGATGTCATCGAAATAAATAGGCAGCAAAGGTAAAGAACAGAAATAACCTTGAAGCAGGGGTCATAAATTATTTTGAAAGTGGCCTTGATTTTTGTCTCACCCAGCCACATAACACATTTCCAGACCTGCACAGCTATTGGCTCTGTGGAAAAGTGGATCAGAGAAGTGGAAAGTTAATCCCCAAGACCTTCCCAGCCAGAGACGAGAGGAGGGGGGCTGCTGGCAACTGCAAAGAGGCATGGGGGCTTTGTGTCTCTGCGGATTCACACTCAGGCACACATATCCTACTGCAGTGACACATACAGGCACAAAAATACAGCCAGCCTAAAGATGACATGCAGACTTGCAGAGATATTAAACATCTTCTGATACACCAGCCAAAATCAATTTGACATTGAATCTCATTTCGAATTTTTGTGAAATATAGAATATATCCTTGAAGCCAGAATGTAGCACACATAGCTAGGTCTTTGTACATGAATTTTTGAAGTCTGCAAATTCAAATTGAATGTTTATTGCACAGGGTTTTCCAGTTATACTTATTTTGTAATGATTTTTTTCTGCAATAGTACAGGAACGAGAGAGATAACCCACATTCATATTCATTATTTGGTTAATGTTATCTAGCATCAGCATTAGCTACTCTACCATTTTTTAAATGAAATATCTGATAGGGAGCACAGTCATGAAGCCATTTCTTACAGTTAAAAACATAATTTTGTGGTCTGCGTTGTGACCAACCCAGTTCAGTTAAATCATACTAATATTTTAGGAAACTCGACATTTTCATTTGATGGTTAATTCAAGGGTTCACTAATAAGCTATGAGTTAGCCTCGGCTGACATTTAAACTTACTTGAACTGATCACATACTGTTCACACACGTATGTTCATTTGCAATGCTAATGCTAAAGAAACAAAGACAGATCAGGGGCAAGAGAAAAGTCTGCCGCTGCTGGCTGTTTATTTTTCACATCGACCACAAGAAAAACACAGACACAACCAGAGAAAAGAGCCTATATGCTTGACTCACACTGCCAGCTCACAGTCCTTAAGAATTAACGTTCCCATTACTCAACACCACACACCCACTGAGCATGCAGTTAGGAAATAGCACAGTAACAGGTCAAAAATTCTTGTTTCACTTTTGGTCTGATGTAAAATAATTATTATATTTCGTGCTCTATATCACTATTTACCATGCACTGAACACACGGTTAGAAAACAGCACACTATCTAGCTAATTCTCGGTCTGATATACAAAGAAAACATCAAATTGATATCACTACTTTCTGAGCTGCTTTAGGTTTTATGTGTGTAGGTGCCACGTCAGCAGGGTTCCCATGGGAACGCAGCGGTCGGGGCTTTTGTCATACAGAAATGGACCTTAAGTGGAAAAAGGTAAACACAGCCAAGCCAGCTGTTTTCCTGTGTTTTCAGGCATTATGCTAAGCTACCTAGCCAGACTCTGGTAATGTAAAAACATGAGGATAGTATTGATTGTCTCATCTAACCCTTAATTAACTCTTTAAAGGTTATTTAAATCTTAGCATAATCTCAACTGACCACTGTGGTTCCTTTTTTTTTTTTCACTGACCAAACTATGTAAGACAAAAAAACGTGACTTTTGTTTATTTTTTGTGGCGAATGGTTCCTTGTTTGGAGGGATAGAGGTCTTGGGTTCCTTACTAAATCTTTTATGAGAGGGTTTTTAAGAGTAAAGTCTAGCCTAACAACACATAACAACCATCATTCAAAATGGTAAACAGGAACAACCACGGTTGCCAGCATCACATCATATCTGGCACCATCCGCATGGAACAGATGGCTTTCCAGGCAGTGTATATTAAATGTACCTAATGAGCCAGAGCATGCATGATCTCATGCTACCCTACTTCCATTCTAAATCTCCCTATATCATGCACGTGTGTGCGGGTGTAAGCGAGTGATCCGGCCAACGCATGTGCACTAATTCACCGGGTGCATTCATACAAATGCAGATGTGTCTACGTGGGCACAGGATGCAGGATATTCTCCGCTCTTTTAAAAGCTCTCTCTAAGTGGAATGACTCTATCAAGGGAACAATGGGTATTCTGAGCCCAGCAATGTGACAAAGGTTCACACTGACACGCTTTCCTAAATTAGGCTGTTCATGCACAGGAGGGAAGTGAGCCCTGCTCCTATTCTTCTCCTCTACTCGAAGGTCATTGTGTAGACAGGAAAGGCTGCACAGACATATGACTTGACATGCTCTCTAAAGTAGGTTAAGGGTACTCTACTTGCAAATTTAAAAAATGCAGAGGAACATTATTAAACTGTGCACCAGAGGAAAAGAATGTGGCATGTTTGGCAAGCTAAATGATTCTTTTGTTATGGATGACATGGATCCCTGAGGGGTTTGGATAAATTGAGGTTTATTGTTACAGAGGGATGTATTGTCATGGTCAGACGCTAACAATAAAATTGACAGTTTAGACATTTAGTTGATGGTCTTATTCAGTGATAAGCTAATAATTCCCAGATCACCAACAATGCAGGCAACCAAAAGTGTGTGTCTTTCTGAGGCACAAGTCATCAATCTCTGACAAGTAGGAAAAAAAAAACACACTGTACTTCATCTCTTCACCTTTAACATGGAAGGACCTTCACCATGGGAAAACTAGGACCTTAACCGTTGTCATAATGAGATAACCTGCATTACGTCAAACCTTGTTTTCCTTCAATGCATGTTTTCCCCTCTCTGTAAACACAGGCTGCTCATGAAGATGTTGCAACATTGCGGCGAGAACTGCAGATGTGAACAGAGGGGCCTTTGAAGGAGTCTTAGCCTCCTTGATTCCACCTCCTTCCCTCCCCGGCCTGAACTCCCACCGCACAAGTCTGCTTCCAGGAAACCAGCTGTTGGACTGGGGAGAAAGGAGGAGGTGATATTCTATATCAGGGCTGTGAATCACAGTTCCATGCTCTGTATTTTTCCTATGGTGGTTTGGCTGCCTTGCTGGCTGGCTGGCTGAGCGGCTGGCAGGGTGCACGAGGAGGAATGTGTTGTGGAACTGGCCTCTGCACTGAGGGACTGAGTGGGAGACTGAGACAGGGGGTTGCTGGGTTATTACGTGGCCCCGGGGGTGCTTATTTAAACCAAAGTCCTGTCTGGACTATTGCACTCAAACACTGTTATTGTAATGCAGCTGCATGAGACACAAAGGCAGAGAGTTGGAAAAAGGGAGGAGGGAGAAGAGAGGGAGTCAGAAAGAGAAAGAGAGAGTTATCATGGGAGGGGGAGAAGCGGGAAGAGAGACGGGAGAGAGGAGGTCTGGACAATGTCATCCCTCCTTCCCAGGAAACAGCACAAACAATCAGTAAAAATGAGAGGGCCCAGTGGAGCAGAAGAGAGGAACAGCACAGGGACAAGCCATAATTAGGCATTGGATGACAGAAGTGTTGTGTAGAGTTAAAACTAGAACTAGAACAAAGCCTCATTGTAAAAGTATCTGCAAACTGTAGGTGCAGGATGTTGAAAGTAAAAACAAACACTTCAGGTTTGACTGAGTGTGCATATTTAGGTGTGACACATTTTGATTAGCATTCAGTCTGGAAAGATACATAATTCAGATGTCAAACAAAGAACAACACGTAGGTAATAATTTTAGTGGAAGGAGATGGATCCGTTTTACAGACAGAGAGTCGCGCATTGTGCAAGACTAGGAGCTGCAAGCATTAGCGAGGAGCTGAGCTGGGGATTCGTGCGAAGTAAGAGGCAAACTCAAATGTCTGGCCCATGCTGTGGAACAGCGGAAATCCTGGTCTGATTGTGCAGCAGTGTTTGCTTGTGCTCAGACAGCTCCTAGGAAAGGAATGTGTGGCCTACATTCCCTCTTGAGCCCCCGCCTCTGCTTCTCCTACGCTAACACTCACTGTCAGCACGGCAAAGTTTAAGAGGCTGCATACCAAAAACAATGAAGGACGGAAACATTCAAAGCACATGGTACTGGTTTAGTGGCTTTTTCCAGGGAGTGACAGGGATGCAGTTTGTAAAGACACACATGGCTGTGAGACAGTGTTTGCTCTGCAAGTTTTCAGGCACCGTTACGCAGACTTTTAAGTCTTACACAGGAGGGAGGAATGGGTTAAGTCTACAGCAGAGAGAGAAAGAGGAGAGGAGTGGAGGTATGGGGAGACAGAAGGGGTGGGGAGGTGTGTGTTCTGAGGGAGGGAGGCAGGGAGGGAGGCAGGGAGGGAGGGGGGTCAGCGCTGAATTCAGATGAAATTAAATGGAGGCTAAAGTGCTGACTCATTGCGTTCAGGGCCTTTATTACCTGCTCTGTCACCCAGGCTTTATGGGGAGGGCTGCCAGATGAAGGCTGGGGGGTTGCAGCAGCAGGCAGGCAGGCAGGCAGGCAGCCCTCATTTACAGGAACCCTTCTGGAGGCAATAACGCTGCAGTCAGCCAGCCAGCCAGCCAGCCAGCAAGCCCCGCGGCTCACCTGCACTCTACAAAACACACACACAGACACAACACTTACACAACACACATACACACACACAATCACACACACATCTTCGACCTCGCTCATTTTTGGCTAAACAAGAGGAAGCCTGCTTTTGCTGCTAATGAGACATCAAGGGGAGCTGGGGAATCTGGGCTCGCTTTGTACAGGCTGGTCTGGTAGGCCAGTCTGTCATGCTGTGTGTGTGTGTGTGTCTGTGTGTGTGAATGTCTGAGTGTGAGTAAAGAGCCTTTGTTTGCTTTTCTGCACATCCTTGTGATGTAGTAGTACTGTGGTTTACACCACAAGCAACGTGAGAAATAAAATGCTGACAGTGCATCCAACTTGTACAGTATGTCTGGAAAAATGTTGTGTTTGAATAGAGACGTTGACTGCAGCTGAACTTGTGTGCGTCATTGCCCTCAGCTTCCGATCATGTTCTAACACTGCTAAATGTGCAAGCTATCAGCGATGTTCGCGCTGAAGCTAGCACTTACCTAACAGGGTGTAAAGAGTTGTTGGTGGTGTGAAAACAGTGGTGGGGTGGTGACATGAAACCCATCTTGGGTAGCAAGCAACAATTCATTCCTTTTTTTCCTGGATACAAAATATTTAAAGGCCTAAAAGAAAGCATATTTTGAGTTTCAATGCTCTAATGCTTTTCCAAAATACTTTGAGTAACTCCAATCTTACATTTCCTGTTGAATTTGATATCTCTGAGTCATGATTGTCACGTCTGAAAGCCGATGTGTGCATGTGCATGATGTATGGCTGCGGTCAGTCTGGAGCACTCACTGGCTATGGAAAGCGCTTATTGCTGCTGATCAGACGAAATGGACTCCAGCTCTGTGTCAGGCTCCAGTTTGTCTCAAATGGTCTGGGCAATCAGAGCATACAGCCAATAAATGGATGCATTTTCTCTCTGTCCTGGCTCTGCTTCTCCATCTCCCTCATTACTCTCATTACTCTGCAGCTTGTGGGTTATCTAATGCTCTCCCCATGGCTTACGGTTTGGCTGGGGATTAGACTCATTTTTCCAAGGGCATTTTATAAACAACCCTGTGTGCCTCCCGTTCCCGCGGGCTGAACTGATGTAGCAGCAGAATTTACGACCTCAGAGGCCTTGTGGCCTCACTCCCATTGCAATACATTATTCAAATTCATTCTCTCTCACACACAGAGCGGGGGGCAATTATTTGAATATCCGCAGGAGTGCAGCTGGAGTGCCGCGACTCATCTTCAGCAGCAAAGACAGTGAAATTGCCTCACTCCGGCGGATCAAGGTTGTGGGCAACGAAACACTATAATTTATAACACAGTTTGATATTTTAGTGAAGTCATTGATTCCCTTGTGTCAGACCTTGGCAAGGATGGCTCCAGAATTCACAGAATGTAATTCCAATGAGGAAATTTTTTTTTTTTACAGCACTAATTGGACACTTGGCTGGCTGCACATGCAGTAAAATGGATTTTCCCCTGAATCAACAGAAACAGCCCTCAGAAATTCAACATCATGCCCCTGCCCTGCAAATGATTTTCAAGGCTCCTGTGCAGAGTGCAGCAAACAAGTAGCAAATTTTTTGTACTTCCTGAGGAACAAAAACACAGACTGAATCATGTATGCAGCAAGTTATTGAAGCTGTCCCACTTTCGGCAGTGAACAGATGCAGCGTCCCCATTTCTTGTATAGCAAAGCTTCTCTCTGTCACACACGCATCTACATCAGAATGTTGGTGTTGTTTCTGCCACAACAACACATGCATTTGTACCATTCACAGATTTCGCTGCAGTGTCTCACGGGGACAGACCATAAGGCACACTGGAGTGCACACGTCCTCCTGTAACAACACTTTCTAAAACTGTACACACAACTCGTGAGCAAAGAGGAAGTAGGTGCTGTAGTCTTACACTTTTGCCTCACCCTCGCAAACTGAATTCCAGTTTGAGCCTCAGTCACATGATGAATTCCTGCTAGTTAATAAGCAGCAGTTCCAGACTGCATGTATTAAATATTTTTTCTATGTGCCATATTCCAGATACTTTGTTGTTCCTGTGTCAGCATAAAAAAATATTTAAGACAAAAGTTTATTCTGCATTTTTTAAAATTCTTTTGGCTGTTTTAGAAAATCAGCATATAATCACATTATAAAGATTTTTAGTGAATGTGTAAGCAAAAAGCTGCACACTTACACATCCAGAAGACACTGAGCAACATGAGCTTTAATTTGAGTCATGTATCTGGATCGCTGATAAATTTAATTTAATACTCTTTTTGCTCTGATTTTGTCTCCACCAACTCCTGAGAGAAATATTTGTGTCTTTTACAGCTAAATACTTCATTTACTGGATGGTCACTAATTTTGTCTGTCTGCCGTTGGTGATGGTAAGATAATGTAAACTGAAATAAAATTGTTGTTTTGTTTGAAAACAGCTGTGACTGAAAATAGTGGTGTCGCAGTGAACCAAAACAATAAAGCTGAGAGCTAAAAAAAGGTCAAGAGCTGTAAAGAGGTGTTTGTATAAATTAGGGATGATGACAATAACCAGGGTATTTCAAAATGTTATTGTTTCCACCCCCCCATTTACACCACAGTAAACAAAGATAAAGAGAAATTTGATAGCAGTTTTCTTTTTAAATTTTCTGTGGATATTGTAATAATATAATTGTCATGAATTTTTTAGGCCACAATAATCATGTAGTGAAAATTGAATAAAATGACAGACGGAATACATAATGAATACATTATCGCTCTGCTCTGCTCGACATAAGGTAGGTGATAAACAGATTGTTCAAAAGGAAAGAACTGTGATGTAAGCGCACATCTGATAGCACCATTAGTCCTTTATCTTTCTGGAAACAGGGTCAGAGGTTCGAGGTTAAAAATTTTATGATAACAGATTTGTCCTGACACAGTTTCTAATTGCTTTTTTTATTCTTTTTTATGTCTCTGCCACACCTGACAGCAGTGTCAGTACACATTAGGTTCAAGGGTCAAGTTTAGCACAGGAAGTGATATACTGTCCCGCTGTTGTATCTTTTTTCATTGAGCTCTGACAGCCCTTTTGTGTCTGTGTGTGTGTCTTTGTATGTGTTGGGGGCAGGGATAACATTTCCAGTAGCACATCTGCCTCAGAAAATCTCGTGTGGCTGTATCCAGTTCCCGTCACTGACACCATGAAAGCAATCGCAGAGATAACAAAACCTCATTCAGACACTAAAAGCGGGACAGGTAAGAGCCCGTTCGCCATTTCTCCCACAAGTGCAGTTGTTTTACCCCTTTGGGTGTGCCTTTGGTGTTAACTGATGAAAAACCACTATGATGCAACTGCGTCTTTATTCATGACAGTACACGGTGGGAGGGTTAAGCTACGAATGCCTGCGGCCTCGTAAATAAATCATCTACGCTCACTGAAGAGAAAAGCTCCAACAGTAAAGGATTTTTCTTCCCGACGGGTGAGTCACCATTCAAAGGAAAAAGAGGCCCAGATTCTCCGCCGTCAAGCATTCAGGCATCAATTTCACCAGTGTAAAAAGCCAGCTGACAATAGAGCTAATTGATGAGGATTATCCAGCAGAAAAGGAGGAAGCCTTGTGACGTGACTCATCGTGGCCATCTGTGCAAGTGCACTGTATTTTCACAACCATGCCTTCGACAAGAGAATAACTTCCTCTTTGGCACAAAGCCCCAAACAAACATCAACCTAACCCGGCTCGCTCTGCCTCTGCCTGGATACTACTTTCACACCCGCACCTGGGCTTTAAAACCGCCCTCAGTGTCTGACTAGCTGTTGCTGAGGGAAGGCAAGTACACCCACTGAGCTTGATATATTGAGGGAAATGTGAGTCATACCGAGCAACAAAACACTTCCCTCAAAATGCTGAAACCTGAAGTCACACATTCAAACACACTCACACACACACATATATACTCTGTGAAATTCCCAGTGAGTCGACTGGCTAATGACATTTCTCCATTACCAGCTAATCCAGACACAAAGGCACGACGGAGGGCTCTCAGGAACTTTTCTTTAATTATTGGAAAGTGTCTCAACCTCACAATTAAAACTTCTCTAGTTTACAATCATCTCAGAGCGCTGAGAAGGCAGACATCTCAAATATCAGTGACACATCAGTCAGGAGGGCAGAGCTGAGCGCTGCTTTTTACAAGACAGCATAATGAAAGTCGAATTTAACTGATTGTGTGTGTGTGGTCAAGATATGCAGCTGAGCTTAAAACCCAATCATACCTTTGTCTTTGACAGTTAATGCTTTCTCTTTTACGTGCTTTGGTTTTAATGTTTTTTCTTTCTATTTTCCTTTCATTCTTTCTCGGGGCTGTACATTCGATCTCATGACGCATTACCACAAACTGGTAACGTCTCTGTCGCTGCGGTTAAATCATTTGGCTTTTGAGAGTGGCGTGTCTCGGTTTCAGAAACACAACATCATTGGGTCAACAGATATGTGTCTGAGAGTGCAGTTGCTAAATATGCCTCGGCTCAGAGTGAGACATGTAGTGACACAGCTGGCTGTCCTCACAAGGGGAAATTACAGTGTTCAGTGGGTGATTTTCTGATTCAGTCAAAGCAAAAATACCCTTTAACTTCAAAGTAACCTTACAGGAAGATCAAATTGAAACACTGGGGGTGGACTTCATTTATCTAACTTAAAAAAAACACATACTTGCATCTGATATGTCTTTGTGAATAAGGGAAAGTGATAAAATAAGAAGCATAAAGCATCCCCCAACACACAGACACACACCTCCCTTCCCCCCAGCTGGTTCCCTTCTGACTCATGGGGGATTACTTGTCTGATCACTTTGATCTGCTTGTCGGTGCCAAAGCTATTTTCTCCACCCAGCGAGCAGCATGCAGTCAGCTTTAGCCCACAGGCAGGAGACACACATTCAGGTTAGAGCTTCTCCTGCCCACAGACACCCAGACTGCTCCTACTAAACCCACACTACACAGCTTACAGCTAAACAGGAGGCGGAGTCGATTCAGAGCCAATTTCAGTTAGGATAGCCAAGAACGGTATCTGGTTATTTGAGGATGTTGCACAACGGTGATGAATAACAGTCACTTCTAACCACAAACAGTTTGCTCCTGATGCAACAGGATCTCCCACACATGATAAGTGCGCTGATATGAGAGGAAGGTCAAAAAGCTGACACACAGAGTTGCAATGGAAAATATGGCTTGTACTGCCACTGCCAAACTATTGTAGAGCAAGTGGCATGACTGCAGAGGAGAGAAGTAAAGTATTCTGACACTTTGACAGTCCTCTGTTTGAAGACACGGATAAAAGAGTGCAGCAGATGGTGGTGCATGAACCTCTCTTGAAACATTTCTTTTACCCTCACAGCCAAGGTACAAAAATTTGAAGATACTTTTTTTTATGACACATGAGCCAACACGAGGCTCGTGAATCACGCCGGCCCTGATGTGGCTCAGAGCCGTCCTCGCTTCGCCTCACCTGGTTCACGTTGTTCCTATCACTGCTTACTTTATTGCCGGGTAAACGGCTCGAGCCAGGAAAGCGAGGCGAACTGTGTTGCGGTTATATGACTTAGTTTCTGCGAGGAAATAATTGTCTTTCTCTTTCTCTATAATTTCCCTCTGCAACCCCCACCACTGACACCCACCCGCCCATCCATCCATCCTCCCTCTCTGAGACTCGGAGGAGCCAGCGTTATCAGCGGGTGTCATTTCATGAGTGCCATCATCAAAGGCAGCTGCCTGGTTTCCATGGAAACAGCCCACTTCAGGGGAGGTAGATCGGAGGAGGCATGAATGCTGCGGGTTACCATGGAGACTGGAGCGACAGCTTACATAAGTATTCACTGTGTGCGTCTGTTGCACCAAGGCACATTCCACCATATAATTAATGCTCAGAGTGTTTGCTCGCTGCTGTCGAAAATTACAACAATGTCATTTCAAGTGGCAGGCAGCGGCGCTCGTCGGCCGCGCCACCACAGTCAAGGTCAGGCTAATTTCCCCGCCAATTAAACCCGGCTTGTGCATGGAGCAGCTGTCAACTGCCATCCTCCAAGGTGACACATCAAATTGTTCTTTTTTACCATCCAAAAGCGACTAATAAACACTTTACCCGTACTCCCAGATGTGCCTCATGTTCGCTTTAGAGGCTACCTGAAAGTTCGTAGGAGACACCTCTTATGTGTTCTTGCTGAATGCAGACATAAAACGTGTTCTCTGTAACGTAATGGGAAAACATGAACCATGAAAGGCTGAGACAGGAAAGGAAATAGGATGCAAAGGTTGAAGTCAATGTGTTTTATTGGCCCTGAGCTATTCTGCCAATAACTAATGGATCCCCTCTGAAGAAAAACACCGTAGTCAAATTGCCTTGAGTGCCTGGACTCCAAATGGAAGTAGACAAATGATGTCCATCTTATCTGAACTGTGCATAATGCATTCCCCTCTATCTCTGATTTATGCACTCATCACATCATATATTCTGCCATCTCCACTGCGCAGCAGCCTTTTAAGTCCTGATTGCAATTAGGTTCTGTATGTATGCTTCACTTTCATCTCTGGTGTATAAAGCTAACCAATGTTCTGCTGCGGCTGTTGTGACAGACCAACAAAACAGGGGGCTTATTTTAACAGAGAGAGGTCAAAGCATGAATAAAAATAGCTCTTTGTGTTTGTATGAAAAGTCACATTAAGCCTTAATTAGTCTTATGAACAAGTACTTATACTGCATATTTGAAATGTAATGATACATGTTCTCAGTGACTTGCAATGGCATGAAATTGAAGAGCACATATATATGGATTAGTTTCAGTTTCTGCCAGCTGTTATCATCATGACATACTGCACTCACACAGTAATGAAAAGTGGTAATTAAAGCTCTAAGACCTAAATCTCACCTTTTACCCACTTACCCTGCATAACCACGGTAACACTTTAACAAACACAACCAAGCATTTGCAAATACATTTAAACATCACCTATGTGATGTGATGGAAAATTGTTACAAAAATTTGCATGATTTCCATACCTCTCACCCTGCCTCTGCTTATGACTTGGCCTTTAAGAAACTAAACACGCTTCTTCAAAGACCAGGCTGCAGTCTGGTTGTTACTGAAACCATGTGCTATGTGAAACAACCATGTGGTGACTTTTTGAGCCTGTTAGAAGACGGAGGGGGGTTTTGGGGGGGTTGGAACACATTGGTTAGGCAACCACAACATGACAAATGTTGCACTAATAGTGCTGTAACACAAGCGAGTGTCAGGCAGGGAAGACTCAGTCAGTGTGGGGTAATCATTTGACACATAAACCTCTATACGAGGACTTCCTCCTTGTAAATGAACTGGAGACTATAAGTAACCTTGGTTACTGTTAGCATAGTGTTAATAACTAAACTAACCTTTTGTGATAGAAATGGACTGCTGTGGTGCAGATTGTTTTGAGGTTGGTGGTTGGAGACCATCATATATCGGAGCTTGTTGTGTTTCTTGTTATGTATTAACAGCTGCCGTTTGTCTCCATGGCATCATGCAGGATATTAAGTTGAGGGGGTGGGGAATGGGGTGGGGAGGTGTTAAAAAAAATTACATAATTTTGACACATTTGGACATTTAATATGGGAAGAGGATTGCTGTTGTTTTCATGGTATAAGCTTAACAGAGTAAAAACATGTAGCCACTTCTGTGTATAGCTTAAACCTAGGTGACTTGAATATCCATTGCATGCGACTATAATACCGGGAACAGATGGCAGGAGGGGAATGCCGTCTGACTACGGCAACCCGGAGTGTGACAGGGACACGCTCTACTAAGTGAGAAGAATGCGTTGTGACACTCCTCCAGGGCACCTTGTGAACAGCGTGACAGTGGCATGAAAGCGTCAACATGCCGGTTTTCACAGTGCACCCCTTTCTGTGCAGGCCTGCCAAGACTATCGACACTTCAGCTCAACTTCCACACAACAGCAGAGCCAGCACTGATGCTGCTGAAAGTGTTGCTGCAAAATTTGCTTTGTCTTGAAAAAGTATGCTTCCGTGATCAGTGGGATGGTAGCTAAGCTCATTAGTTGCCTGAGGTTGTTGTTGTCATTGAAGACTGTAAATGGCTTTTATAAATTAATTCAATCAACTCCACCTTTGCTGCGCAGTGAGTCAAATCTACACAAACTGTCAGAGCAGCTGTTGCACTAGATCATACTCTGATATTGCGCAAAGGCCGCAGCCATTATGTGACTAGCACGCAATGGTATTTCTATGCTGTGCACCAACAAAACAAAGATGACTGTGTTGAGCTGGCCTGAAACCATCCCACAAGCACAATTCCACGAAGTGTGTGTAGTCAGCAGTAGCTTTCCAAGCCCAGCCCTCTGAAGTTCAAGGCTGCTTGTTTTGGCAGAGACAGCGCGTTGGCAGACACTGACAAACCTGCTCACCTGTAATCAAACCAGAAAGACCAACACCCTGCTTTCAAATATCCGTCTCTGTCTCTCTATCACTGTGTGTTACATAAGGATAAGGATAGTGCAAACCATCTCCAGCTTAACCAATAATCAGTGGCACTGGCTATTTTAAATAGGAAAACAAAATGACCATCAGTGCCATTTACGAAATAATGAGACTAGTAATTTGCTTGTCTTTTCATTCCAGGGGAGTGTCTCATGAAATAGACTGCATTCTCTCCAGATGAGTTATTACTATTCATTCTGCTGTCCTGCAGGCAGCTTACACATCATAGAGGCCCATATTTCTTGGCAGCAAACATATTAGAGTTTGAACCCCTGTCATGCCTACTCTGCAACCTTACTGATACCCTGTAACCACCCCCAGTCATAATCAGAATGTCAGACTGGTGCAAGGAGGGTAAATAATTAATGCTGCGTCTTTTGGGTTTGCTTATTTCACTAAGCAAAAAAGAAATTTCTGGCCTTCATTGCCTGCGGCCAAATACTTAGCTTGCCTGGCACTGTGTTCAGCTTCTAAAGGGATGATGCCTTGCTCCGAGAGCTTCTTTTTTTGCCAAACCATCACATAAGATTTGACACGGGAAAGACAAACTTGGGTTGGAATAAGGATCCAGATGAATTCCTATAGCACTGAGAACTGCAGGGAGACATCAAAGCAATTTTGTGCAATGCAAAGCATCATTAATATCTGCGAAGTTAAATCATGTCATTAGCACATGAGCCGACATTTTCTTGTTGGGAGAGCCCTCAGTTAAGTCGGTGGAGGTGGCAGTGAGGCTAAAAGGTGCTGGCAGAGTCGTCCATGAAGTGACACATTTTTTATCCAGGCCATCAGACAGACAGACACCAGACAGCAGCTCAGAGCTGAGAAGAGCGGGGGTGCCCTGTAGTTTCCATGCTGCCAGGAAACTTTGGAGTGTCCTGTGGTCCATCCCTGTCACAATGTCCTGCACTATATCTCCTTCCACTTTGGAAAAAAAACATGCTTCACACACACACACACACACCATATTGGAGTGGCAAGATAAGAAGGGACATTATCCATGACCTCAACCTCCCTGATGATGAAAATGTCACAATGGACCATTCGCTTAGCCCCGTTGTCCTTAGCAACTGTTGCTATGTCACCAATCTGTTTGCACAAGGCAGATATCCAGGTTACAATGACAAAGGTGGCACATTTACGGTGGGTAACAGTGGATTTTTCATTTTAGATGGAGAACGACAAAAGCAAGCCTCATACTGTTATCCACCAACTGTCCTTTTTGCAGGCGGGAATAACAACTGTTACCTGCAGATATTATCCAATGAAATGTAGGTTAGCCAGCTAATTGAGCGAACATAAGTTAAGTGAGTTGGTAAAAATGGTATCTCTTGCTGACTTTTTAACTTTTCCAATTCATTCATTTAATATTATCTTAAAAATCTTATCTAAGGTGTCTTATATGTGACCTCGATGGCTAGAAGTGTGCAAAAAGAGTGTGGCCAAAGCTACAGGTAAAAAGCTAGCATCGTTACCAACTGAGACGGAATGTAAATAAGAAAGCATATTGTTACTGTACTGTATTGTAGTGTAGAGCTAGTAAGTCTTGGTACCATATCTAGGCTCTGAAAAGAAAGTTTTATTGTAATATGACCCTATTTGGCTGTCAAGTTTACATACTTTTTCATATATTTACATAATTTCTTTAAAATCTTTTTTTAACATTACCAGAAATAAAGCTTTTATATTAACAATTGACATCAACTTGTGTGTTTGGCTAATGTTATACTATCTTAGACAATGACCTTGGCTGAAGTTGTTGTGAATTTAAAGTGTAATTTTCCAAAAAATCGATTAAAAGTAGGTCATAGTTGGTACTGTTAGCCTAAAGTTTGATAGCATATGCATCATGAACGGTACTATTTTCTTAACTAACCAATAATCTCTCTAATTTATTTAACTAAGGATGTGCTCCTTAGGATTGTGAGTGATGTTGGGTTACCACTGCATATAGGAAGCTAATTAGCTGGATATGTCAACAATTGCAGCCTATGATAGCACAGACATGCTGTTTGAATTTAAAGCTTGACAGGCCTGTTGTGCCTAGTTACTAAGCTGCTGGACAATCACGGTGTAAAGAAAACTTTAGCAAATGGTCAAACTTAAGCATTCAACTTATGACATTGTGTCTAGGGCTGACATCCAGAGAGGATAACGTTTCAGAAATCACTTCAATCTCTGCAGCCAGTGTTCCAGAGCAAAAGCAATCACTGCTTCTCCTTTCATGTCAGATGCTAAAGTTAGCCTCTGTTCCCTTATCTACAAACAGCACCACACCTGACTGTCTTTAGCTAACCCTATCTCCCCTCTATAGCCTACATGATCTACAGCACCTGCTGCCTGTCACAGATAGGCTTAGTCCGTACAAACACACCACAGAGTTCAGCAGCATTATATGCTTTGGCAGGTAAATCGATGAGAAACCTTAGTTTTCATAATGAAAAATTTTCAGGGAAGTACTTACTGCAGAGCAATAATACTGAGGATGCGTTATTGTATTTTCTGTATTGATCCTGCAGATTTATGCACCCACACTTGGATTTGTTGTCTGTTGCTGAAACCAAATAAAATGTGTCTGGCATAGTAAGTGAGATATTTACACAGCGCCTCTTTACTTCTCAGCGGGTTTGATATTAGCTCTTAAAATGAGACATAAATTTCGCACACACCATCATAGCCCACTGTCACCGTCCATCAGGGACAGAGATCCATGTGCTTATCTGTGTTTGCCTCACAGTCACTAGTAAACATAAAAACGCGGCTTCAGCATAAATTTGTCAGCTTGTCTGGAGGGGTCTTAAAATGGTGTCATTATCACAGCAGGTGAAAATCCCCTCCCAGATTGCCTGAGGCTGCACTGCTTAGGCCACCAAGCGACTTTCAAAGCCATAAACATATTATTCAACAGGTTGACATCAGTCAGAGTCTGGGCGAGAGTTTTTTGCTTGTGCTGACAAGGAATCTATAGCTGTTAGTGTAAACGGTCACAGCCCTGTCACACAGGGCTTATGTGCAGCTGCAGTCCTATGATATGAAGTAGCTGTTGCATTTAACCTACATATTAGATAGTTAAAAGTAGATCTGCAGTGTTTTCTGAGCTTTAGAGAAGTCAAAAAGTAACTAGAGGAAGCTGATTTAAAGCTTAAACCTTTTATGGCTTCTCTGTTGATTGCCTGTCACTGAGATAAGAAGGTATCGTTTAGCTTTAACTAGCCAAAGACAATATATGGCTGTCATAATAAGGACTCTGTAGTGAGCCAAAGACAATTGAGGAATTGGAAACTAAACAAACTACTTCATTCTGTAATTTCTCCTATTACATCACCAGCCACGGTGGAGTCAGCTTGGTGTAACATAACTGGTCATCTGTCAGGGATGACGCCTATTCCAACTTGTTCAAAACAGAAATTGAGTCATCAGGCAACGAATCCACGCCCTAAACAAGTCTTTAACTCTTAGTTTATTTCACATTCTCATAATTTCTTGAAATGATAAGGCTTTTAACCATCAGCAGTATATAGACTTTTGTTTGACCTAGAACCTGTAAGGTATTATTTAGTAAACAGAATGACTATTAAAATAATAAACTAACCTGATTTAAAAACAGAAAATCCACTGAAGTCAGTGGGATAAATGTGGCTTCAGTTGAGACTAACTTAAAATATAACAATGGATTTTATCAGCGGTTAAAGTTGGGAAGTAACAGTGATTAAATATTTATTTATCAAACAACAAAAGAGGAATTTTTTTCTGATTTTCAAAATGAAAGTTCCCTTTTTTGAACCACTTCTTTCGCAGAATTCCTCAGCACAGTGTACACCTCATTATGTGTGTTTTTGACTCACCTTCACCAAAGCACGCCTGCGTGTCTGGAGGGCACTTTATGGTTCAAGATGAGGGTAGGAAGGGTAGCTTTGGTCTGTGTGTGGGTGGCTGGTTTGTGTCTGAATGAAACAGCATGTAAGAAGAGGGGAGAATGAATAACGTGTAAGGCTTTTTAGTTGAGAGACTTCTTGTGCTGATGAATAATTGAGCTGTAGTCAGGCGGAGAGCTTTTTCATGAGCCCCTCTGTCTCCAAGTTAAAATTAGACCCTTCTCTCTATGCAGACAGTCTCTTTGAACTGCTGCTGTCTCAGAGCATCACTCAGCTCTCTCTGCAGCCCACTTGGGCCTTTCAGTGCAATATGCCTCAGTAGATATGGAGAGACATACACATGCTTGGCGGACAAGGGGAAAACCGGCTTTATGCAAGCCAGTGAACAGCATTATCAGCGTGATGAGGGAAATTTTGCCTTCTAACAGGCTTTGTCATGTCTGATTTTTTATTTTATTTAAATGTATCAATAAAAAATGTGAAAGCACAAACATTTTTCTCGTGATAGGGGATGCTAATTTGATATTCAAAGCTCCTCTCTGCAGCAGTTATAATGAAGTTCTGTCCCTCCTCTGTCTACCTGTCATACCAAGATCCCCCAGGCTTTCCTGTCTTCGCCTGGCCTCTGAGTACCAGCAGCCCATCTCAATCTGTCACTCCTGTCAGGCCCACAACGCCACCAAAGAACCCAGAAAGTAGGACACCGAGAACTCATCTCTCTCTCACACACACACACACATAACACACACACAGAGTGAGAAATGCTTATGAAATGTAGCAAAAAATACACATTTTGCGACAGAGGCCTTAGAGTCCGTCATTGTAATATCTGCTGTTATCTCTGGACAGCTCTCTCTAAATGGGGCATTCAGTGACTCTTCAAAGCCCCCATTTCTGTAGGGCAACTCAGGCTGCATTGTTACTGTTTTAATTAGAACTGCTTCTTGCCTGCTCTCTGAGATCCACCCAGCCTCAACATCAAAGCGCTGCTCTGAATAATGATGTACCCCTCCATGCCTCAGGTACAGCCTGAATCTCAGAGCCCCACCACCTCCTCCACTTCACCTCCCTCCAATTCTCCCTCCACACCTCTTTGTACCTCTCTGCTTCCCAATTTACTTCTATTTCTCAGTGCGCTGACATAACACTATTTTGCCATGTTCGGGGCAGCAAGTTGATGGAAGCCCTCTGTGTTTGTGCTTGATGTGGCTCCACTTGCCTTGCGGTTACAACAGCCTCAAAGGACAAGTTCTTTTCAATCGCCCTTTGTGTATCTCCAGTAATCAATGGCCTCAAATCAGTTTCACTAAGACTTAAACATCACAACATTCTGCTCTCCAAATGGCATGGCAGCATATGGGAAAGGCAAGATTAATAGGGTTAAAATTGATGTGCTAGCAGATACAGGCTACTGATTAAATTTATTATCCCCTGCAAGTTATTTTATAGTTGATTTTACAGTAATAACAGTCCAAAAAACAATAACAAAAGAGCAGTTAAATGTATATAAAAATGATTTCTGAAACACAATTATGTGCACAACTCCTCATGTTAACAGGCTTCATGTTATGCCTATACTCTTATTAGCATAATACTGCCTAATAGCATGTATAAATGAAAGAACAAGCTTATAATGTTGTGGTGGGAAAGAAATATTAGAAATATTAAACAAATACTAATCAAGCAGTATTTCAAAGCTCTAAGAAATTGATTATTAAAGTTCCTCTCCGGATATGTTTGTATTCTGCTATGATTAATATTTAGTTTGATATGTTTCTGTGAAGTAAAAAATGTAGCTCTCCTATCAGCTGAAAAGCAAGTGCAGTGCTGCTATTTTGAAAATGGCTGGAAGGACACCTGTTAACATCACATTCAGCATGCAATGGACATTTAGATTTTTTTCTGATGTAATAAAAGCTGAGAACTAATTACTCAAGAAAAATAATTAGCATATTAATCAGTTATGCAAAATTGTTGGTTAATTTTCTAATGTGAAATTTCTAATGTGAAATTTCTATCTCGTGAGCAAACTAAGACATTTCAATTTTGTTAAAAGCTAGTAAGGGGACTCTGAATTGAGATTGTTTTGTTAAAAATAAACTCATTTGCTGTAATCAGGGTAATATTATATACTGACATAATTAAGTCCAAGTTAGAGATCAAATAGTCCTTTGTGTTTCAAAGAAACATTTAGAAAAAAAAATGTCCGCTTCTGTGTAGCTTTATCATTCAGCACCACTGGATTATCACAGCTGCTCTTTTATGTTCTCCATGTTTTGATATATTGTTTCAATTTAATTAAAACACAATGCAGCCTTCAGACTCCACTATGGGATATTAATAGGTTCTCTTGATAACTATGTACAAAATTTGTTTTTTCTCACCTGGTTTATTACCTGTACACATAGTCAAGTTTAGGAAATCAATGCAGCTGCCTTCATGGCAGGAGAACAAAGTTGCATAATAGAACCAAATAGGCCTCATGAAAAGTTTCAGTCACACTAAAAACTCAATTGAGTTACACATTAGGAATTTATCAGAACATACTGAACTGATGACGCTAACTCTTTCTTTCAAACATCACCTTGTATAATCCGACCTCGGCCTCATGCTTTCGCTGCCTTCCTGTGCTGACTAAGAGCTGCATTCCTCATATGCTCCTCCTGTAAACACTCACCAGAATGAGGCAACACCAAATAAGTCTCATGAAATAAAGAGGTTATGTAATCTCTGAATCATTGTGAGGGCTACTGAGCTGATTATGCATTAGTTGTGGCACCCATTACAACTAATCACATTTTTATGAGTTTAAAACATTAAATTCATTTAGAAAAAACAATGCACAATTATATTCCATTGCTCTGCGTTTTGTTTTTAAGCAGATCATGTAACATCCTTCATTAGACAGCAGCTCATTACTGGAGCTAATTTTAAAATATGATTGACAACTGGAGGGGTTAATTAAAATGGCTAGCCTACTTCATGCATCCTTACGCTAACATGGCCAACCCCATCAGGCACATTTTATTTAGGGAAAACTTAAAGGCATGTCAGATATCGCTGTTACAGTGTCCAATAAGACATTTTACAACACATCATTACAATATTACTACTCAGGCTTTTTCTTGGATACTGTAATAATTAGCCAAAAAAGGGCTCTGATCATTGAATTACAGGGACTTTTTGCAAGCAAACTAGCTAGCTAACTAGCTAGAGAGTTATCATGTCAAGTCAAGTCAAGTCAGCTTTATTTGTCAATTTCTTAACATGCACCTGACATACAAAGGAATCGAAATTACGTTTCTCACTATCCCATGCGTAGACAAGCATCAAGACAGGACAGGGCAA
>JAQMCX010000003.1:8083425-8114606 GCA_029814765.1 Acanthurus leucopareius | reverse complement strand
TCGACTGTACATGTATTCCGACGTAGACTGACGAGAAAAACTTGCAGACAAACATTTACTAGACGAACAAAACACCGCATTGTCGGGAGAGCGTGAGGCCGCTGCGTCTACACGCGCAGCCATCTTCAAAGAGTTGTAAATCATGTTTGATGATGTTTATCATGCTAAGCAGCAGTGTGTTTGTGCTCAGGACTTGTTTGACAATTACTTGATCAAGCTGTAAACTTAATTACTTTTCTGTCAAGAGATAGGTGATAACATTGATACCACTCTCATATCTGTACATTAAGTATGATGCCAAAGCTAGCAAGAGGTTAGCTTAGCTTAGACAGAAGGTTGAGGTGGAGCAGCTAGCCAGGCTCCAATGAGTCCAGTTGATTGTATCAATTAAACAGAGGAGGTAAAACATGTAAATTAGTAAACTTAAGTGGTGGTGAAAGGCAGAGTTTTTAACATTCTGACAGACTAGCTGTCTTTTCATTTGATTTTTGATTAGGCTAGGCTGACCATCTTCTTACTGTAGCCACAAATTTAACATACAGATGTAAAAGGATATCATTCTTTTCACCTAACTCTTCAAATGAAAGCAATAGGCATGCTTCCAAAAATGTCTACCTAATCCTTTAAGAAAAGAAATGTCAGTTTTTTGCTAGGAGTGTTACATCCATCTTTCATGTTTACTATCTTTAGCTTCAAGTGTAATGTAAATTAAACCTGAGTAGCGTGGTAATAAGGTCACCTAATAAAAAGCTGTATAAATTACATTAGCAGGCATTGCAGGAGAGGGTGAAGGTACATAATTTTACCAATGTTCCTATTCCACCTCTTCTTTTGTTACAGCAAGCTTAGCAGAATCCCCTTTTGATCACACAGCTCCTGAATTTTTAATCTCAGGTAAAGGCGGTGTGCAACCCCGCTTTTTAGGATGATGACTGTAGAGCTACTGCCAAATTACCATCTGGCCCACGCCATCATCAACAGGCTGTAATGTGTCTGTTTTGTCTGTTGTTTGGATAAAGGCCTGTCATCTTGTAATGTGATTAATAGCACTAGTTGAGGTGATCCAGGGCGTTGCTTGGGTGTGATTTTGGCCTGTTTCACCTGCTACACCTTCAGGGCAAGTTGACTATCTAGAGCAGCCCAAGGCCAAACCCTGACACACCTGTCATGAAGATCACATGGCTTATATTATTAAATATTGGCTGCATTATGAGTTTCCTGTGTGAAAGAGTTGTTTTTAGGCTTTTAGTCATGCTGCCTTTTTAAGAGCTAACTGTAAAATGTCAAAGTGCTTTAATCAGTTTTGTCTCTTTTCTGTCTGAGATAATGATGGCACTCAGACAATATAGCACACATCAGAGAGTTTTGTGCAGCCCCAGCAAGCAGAGAGTCTATGTAGCACAGCTTCCCACTGGGAAAAAGACCAGATTCAGAAAGCAGTGATCTCACTGGTCTATTTTTGTGATATCAGATGAATGCATGCATGTTTGTGTTGGTGCAAGTGGGGAGGGTTGGTGGATGTGACAGTGAAACAAAATCAGTGCTCTAATTGGTGCGCACCTCCTGATGAAGCTATTTCAAAATCATCGGCTCAGAGGTCACAGAAAGGATGAACCATGACGATGACATCAGAGCCCGGAGCGCAACAACAAACGCCGGCTTGTTTTAGTGAAAACAAAAGGTGTTTGTTTGCGGCCCCTTTTTTCTCTTTCAGGATTCGTCCTGTGAGTTGAAAATGTGACGACACAGTACACTGACCTTTCTTTCTTTGGTAACAGACTCTCTCTGTGTTGGTCTGCGGAGGATTGGAGGGAGGGTTGGGCTGAGAGCAGCCCTTTGGTGTTTAGTACCGATCACATGAGCGGCTAAAATAACAAAGCAGTCTGATTCAGCCCTTTGTCCACACACAATCACGTGATTCAGATCACCAAAGAATTGAACCAATGTTGACACATAATATAATAAGCAATACTGTGACCAGAGAACTGGCATTGAAAGCTTTGTCATCTGATCATAAGAGGAAAATAGGCCACATTTTCCAGCAAGGTCTGCTAAAGTCACAACACATAATAATACACCTTGTACACACACACACACACACACACACACACACACACACACTTACATATTCAATGCAAACAGACTGACATGTAATTCCTCTCATATAGATCAAGAAGGCGCTATTAAAAGAGAGGAAGACTTTCTCTCTATTACTTGCCATAAAAATGATCCTGTAGGACTCATTAATTCATTTTATTGGTTCAAAAAATTTGATTAAAAATATTGATCAATAAATTCTACACTGGCTGGTTGTGGAAATAATGTCAAGGGACTCTTTTGGGATTTCATTAAAGGAAGAAATTTACATTATAACTTTTTATTTCCCGCCAGGTTTAAGTGCCTCTTTAATGCCCCAGATGTCAAAGATAACAACATCAGTGAGTCAGCACAGTTATCCATCCCTCCAAGGTTGTTTTTCAAATTCCTTTGAGGATATCATGACAGTGATCCTGCTGCCTGCACAGGTCTTCTGTCTTCCCGCCTCCTCACAGAGATGTACACTGTTTTGAGGGGAACAAGATGCAAATTGCAATGTTAGACTTGGCATGAAAATGTGGGGGAAAATGATTTATGGAGCAATCTGTGAGTATCCTTCTTAATTAATATTGTGTCATAATGTACATGGACGAGGCTCCCCTGATGAAAAACCGGACAAGAACAAGCTGGGAAGCCTGGACGATTCTCAGTAAGTGGCAACGAAATAAATGAAGTATTTTTCAAGGTGTGTGCTGTGGGGGACGTGTAATTAAGTAAATGACATGGCATCTTTCTCTCAGACGCCAAGCTGAACTGGCTGTGAGATTACTGCCACGTGTGAGCTGAATGTCGATGAGATTGTTATGTCTGTACAAAGATCTATGATAACATTTACAGCGAGCACAGAGAGTTAATGCTAGTATGATGTCTGGCATTAACATTTCAGGCATGTAGCAGCTGCTGTTACACAGCGAGGCTTCTAACAGATGCAGCATGAGTTAGATTGAGTAGAGGGAGATAAAATTCATGCATCACCCAATTTACAAGTCAATAATACAGACTACAACAACACCAGCACTGCAGTAATAGACTTAATAAAAGACACTCCTGCATTGCTTAAATATTTGGATGTCATTAGTCATTAAGAAATATCAGGAGAGTATAAAGCATTTTGACATTTCGAAAAGATTTTTTTTTATTGACAGTAATGTAGTGCTCACTTTAGGCACACTGTTTTGATTTAAATCAAATCTTTTAAATCAAAACTGACACTAGTCATTTTCTTGTGAAAAAATTCATACCACAAGTCTGAAAGGACAAAGAAATGAGCCTCCTACTAAAGCTTGAAGTTTAGAGCTATTTGTGGATTTCTATACACACGCGAGTAACACGACACACAGTCATGCTAACATTTTTTCAGTATTTCACACAGGTGGCGCTAGTGTGCTGCAACACCAGCAGAGACAGAGAAGAAGAAAATTATTATCGTGTTGAAGTAAGTTCTTTTCTTTTTGATACAGTCATTTTTATCATTAAGTTTTTATTTAGTTTGTTTATATATATATATTTAGTTAATTTTACCTTTCTAAAGGACACCTAAAATGTAACTTAAATTTTATTTTTTTAAACAATAACAGTAAATCTCCTCTGAATCTTTTGACTCTTGACTCTTTTATGTTAGTCATGGCATTTATTATGTCATTATGTATTGTATTAAAACATGCCGAAGCTTTTAAACTCTTATAATGTCACGCTGCTTCTTGTATTATTATTTCATGATAAAAGATGTCTTGTAAATATAAAACTATAGCATACTATAGTTAATATGATGTAAAAAAAAAACAAAAAAACAATGGGATTTTTTTATTGATATCATCAAGGATTCACAAATAAAGTGTAGTTGACAAAATGATGCCACCTCCTTGTTCATTAAGAAGCTGTTTGATGGCTTTATGGAGATTTACATTTATCAGATTTTGGTTTTCATAAATATTGGCTAAACTCATCTGCTGAAGAGGATCCTTATCTAAATGGACTACAAAATGGTTTTGAGGTAAGTCTGTTTAGCTTTTAAAGTCAAGAATGGCTATGAAACCCAGGACAAAATGTGTTTTTTACTATACAATGTGTAAAACTTAAAGCCTGACAGGCCATCAGCAGCTCATCCCTTCAAGTACAAAAGACAGCCAGAAATACCGCCAATCATCAGAGACATCCATCTTTGAACTCGAGTCTATGCCCATCGTTCAGCCTGGTACCGTCAGCGATTCCACACCCCCCTCAGGATTCCCACAGCGCCATGTGGCAAAGAGGGTCACATTGCATTCTGGGAGAAACTCTCAGCAGAGATCCCCTCCAGGCACGGCCCTACCCCCACAACCCCCCAACAATCTTGCCGTTGCTGGTCGTCTCCAAAATATTCCTTGGCCTCCAGGGCACCACACAGCCCAAAATAACAGGACACATCAGCACTTTCATCTGCATCCCTGAGCAAGCTCAGACACTGCAGCAGCAGCTGTTAGACCACTCACAGGCACAGATAGAGTTCTGAAAAACACTAAGGCTATAGTTGGCACACCCCTTTTTCCCTCCAGTGATACGAGCACAGACGGAGCCAGACTCGGATAAGAGTGCCAGGCTAGGTGTGGCTGACAGAGATGTCCTTTAACTGTCCTTTAGCACCACACAAACATTCAGGGAAATGAAAAAAAACTAAAACAATTTGCCTTTATTGTATTGTAATCAGGCTATCATCAGGGTATCTGAGTGTGAGTTCATCAGTGGCTTTTGAGCTTATTTGAAATTTAGAATATTTTTCAGCATGTAATACCATACATTATGTTAATTAATCCATTTTGTATTCAATTATTCATTTTTACATCATGGTCTTTTGACATAAAATTAAAAGTAGAGCCATGAACGAGCAGCGAGATAAAGAGGAAGTAATTTCTTGCTGGGGTCACTTAAGACATGTTGTGTTGTAAGGTATACATTTTAAAATGAGTACAATACAGACTGTTCCAAAGTGACAGATAGTATCATACCACAAAGACAACATTGAGATATATATTTTTTACTTTATCAGTAGTAACTGGAAAAAAAACCCATCATAGTGTCTGAAAGGAGATAGTGAAGGAAGCTGTGATCAAGGTCACAGCTTGAGACAGACTGATTAGGTTTCTTTGGCACTTTGTGGCCCAACAGACTAAAACGTATGACTTATGTTGCAAGTTGTGACTTTGCAACTGAGCCACCGCACTGCCTGATGTATCGGAGGTCATTCTTTCACAATGCCTGACAGAAGAGTATACCCCTGCCAGTAATAACTCACAGCCAGGCTGTTTGCTGCAGGGCACAATCACCAACCTGATAACATGTACAGGAAGGACACTTAGATTCACAGCCTGCAAAGTCCATGAAGGACATGTTTTGATGCCAAAAGCATATGTATTCTTTTAAAGGGATTACTGAATGTTCTTTTTAAATCACTGTATGTACAGTACGTCTCCAACATTATGCTAGCTCTGCCTCTTTTCTCCCAAAGGCCACATTTCTTTGTTTTTGAGTATTTCCAAAACTAACTCCTAGGTGGTTGCATCACTGTTTGCTACCCGTAAGTCTGGATTCATCCATATTAAGGGCTTAAACCTTTTAAGCCACTGCTGCCAAAAGACCCAAATCAATCACCAATAGCACCACTTCGGGCTTGATCATGCATTCAATGGCCATGTTCATCGATGGGAAGCCAGTGAGGGATCACATCAATGTTGTTGCACTACTAGCGACCCCTACTGGTTAGCCGAGGCCCCGTGGCAGAGGGGGGCTTTGATCAAAGGGGGTAAAAGTGAGCTCTATGTGCTGGTGAGGCGCCTCACCGGACTAGAGAGCAGTACAATTTTATTGAGCATTTTAAATTTGAAAGAAAAGGGTGTAGCGATAAGGTTTTCTGTGGGTTGTGTTGCCGTGCGTGCTCTCCTTGTTTCCCTGGCAACGGACATATTGACATGCAGTGCTGATGCTGGAAGCTGGCAGGCAGCCAGGAAGCCCCCTGCCTGCACACAATCTCACATTCTTTCTTTTGCCAGCACTATCACTCCAGCTTCACGCTCTTCCCATCTCACTTTTTTGTTCTCATCTTGGTGGGTTTCTGAGACCAGCTGAATGCCAGTCTGAAGACTAATGACTTGGGTGGATTGTGTGGTGTGTGTGTGTGTGTGTGTGTGTGTGTGTCTGTTTGTGCGTGTGCGTGTGAGAGGGAAAGAAAGAGAGAACGGTGGGGAGGGAGAGCAAGACTAAGAGCCCGAGAAAAACATGGAGGAGGGTGGGGGCGAAGTCTGTGCCATGCAGCGCTAGCATGTTAAGATGAATAGAGGGAAAACCGAGCCTCGTGTTATGTTACAAGAACATAGTAGTGGCTGGGGGGTTGGGCTCTACATCAACAGATGGATAAACCCGGGAGAAGAATGCGTGCCAAGCGCCAAATGTGCGCCTCAGCGGCTTGCTGGGGCATGAAAATGTCAGGTGTCAGTGGCAAGCCACGCGGTCGCTGCTATTCATACAATTCACCATGTGCTGGATGTACACATAAGGCCTTGTGGACGAGGATGACAGGGAGGTTAAGGGTAAGAGTATTGCCAGGCAGAAAAGGAGAGCAGGATAGATGAGTGGATGAGTCACCTCTTTATCAGGCATGGATAGAGACAGCCAGAGAGGAGCCCTATGTGTTGAGACAGGTTGGGGAAATGTCAACACCAGGGAGGGTTTTGCATGGCTAACAACCTCACGGATGGATAAGAACTAGCATTATCACATTTGTAGAGCAATACTGGCACACTGCTGGTAAAGCTGTATTTATATCCGGGACAGGTGTTGACTGGTCGTGTTAGAAATAGAGCAACACATTCCAGCTAGCTGATTTTTCGACTGACGGCTTTGTTATGCTGCTGTGGTCTACGCGCCAGTGCATAGATGACACATGCGGCTCGGGAAGGAAATTTGCAAAGGCTCCATGCTGACTGAAAGCAATTTAGTGGGTTCTTACTCTCCAATTAGTGACTGGCTGGTGAACAAGTAACCCCATCAAAACACATCAGTTGGCATTTTGTTACACAGCCTTTTCCAAAGCCCTCAGGGTCTGTGTCAACTGCGTCCTTGTCTGGACAAAGCCTTCTAAACCCGGGATTTCATTTCCACATTGTGCCCCGGTGTCCCCCTCATTGTTGATTTTTCCACTATGTGCAAGGCCAGGGCATTTGTACCAGTCTGTTAGGCCCACGTCAAAAGAAAAAGTATCCGCTGTTGACGGCTAGGCCATTCTTGTTATTCATGTCATGCCTGGTGGTTTAGTAGGGCAGGGTGCAGAATTTTCCAGAAGCAGCTGTGTGCTAGTGAAGCTGACAGTGCGCCAGCCCAAAAGGGTTTCTATCTCTCTTCTTTTCTCTACAAACCCTCCCGCCCCTCCCTTCCCCTCTATCGGCATGCTTGGCTCGGTGCCCGGACTTACTCAAACTCACACTCAACCAGAAATATCCGCTCTCCCCCCGCCCCCCTCCCTCCCCTGAACATATCCCTCTGGCTCAACAGAGAAGCTTCCATCACTCCGGATGACATTGGATCATTTTTCCCCCCCTGCACATTCCAGCCAAAGAGGAGGACAAGGGAGGGGAGTGGCTGCCGATTCTGCTCTGTGATTATATCATTACAGAGCAGCAGACATGTATACAGTATATCAAGCACAACCTGTCATCAGCATACTTTATTTGGCTAAATACAAGCATGCTTTTGTTGGATCCAACCAACCGGATCGCCCCCGTGCCAGCACCGCAGAATTAAATTCGGGAATGCTCTCTCCAAGCGCTCCAAATTTGAGATCAACCTTGAGCTATAAAAACCCCTTCTCTTATTTACTGTACCATTATCCCTGCGACACCTGTTGTGACATGCTCTACTCGAGTTATCAGATACTCCGAAGGCTCAGCTAGCGGTCTAAATAAACCTGCCCGAGCGACACAGTTGTGTAATACACTCGAAGTCGCCGGCTCCAATAATAGCACACACCTGTCAAACACAGGCCCTGCTTGTTCTCTCTGTTGACCTGACCTCCTCTCGCTCCTTAACTCCGACTCAAATGTTCCATGGCTGGGAGACAACGTAAACACTTCTCAAGAAAATCATTTCCAACAAACGCAGACACAAAGAGACCGAGGAACAAGAGTTGGAGGTAAAAGCGAAAGAATAGAACATTTTGACTGGCAAGGGAGGGCGAACAAAGGCGATGAAAGCTTTATTCTGCCTCTGTAGAGATTGTGCAGTGGCTGCCACTATAAAGCCTTGATTGACAACAACATTAGCACTCAGAGGAGAAATAGCTCCCACTCAGTTATGTAACATACAAAGACACTACAGCAGGGTTGTGGATGGGTATTAGTGTGCATGTGCTCGTGTGTGTGTGTGTTGGGGGTGGGGGGCATGTACACACTTTGTATTCCCAGATAAAAACAAAAGTGACAGAATATCTAAGAGTCATTCTTATCTTCTGACAACTGTATGCCTTCACGGAGATGAAAGGCTATGTACAACACACTCAGAATCTCTCTGGAATCCTGGATTTATGCAGCATATAAAAGTTGTCTCAGACATTTATTTTTTTGTGGCGCTTTGTTGTTTGGCACAGCGATGGTGAAAGTTTAATTGTGTGGTTGTGGCGGAGGCAGCTGATTTCGTTGCATGCAGACACTGAGCGCCCGTGTCCCAGCTTGAACTGGCAATAATTGTCTGTGGCCGAGGCCCTTTGGAGAAGCGAGCGAAGAACAGACAGGGACTGGAGGAAATGAGCATCCCATAATGCATCACCACAGATCTGCTGACACACCCCAGAAACCGAGCCAGTCATCGTGCTCTTCACAGACCAGAAAACCACAGACAGCATTCAAATGGTCACCAAAGATATTTTATTGGACCCATGTCATATCACTGCAGCTATTTTTCCTTTAATCTTAACATGTATGTCTGTAACAGCACATTATTTGAAACAGTCTGCTTAACCTCCGTGTGGTGATTTCAGGCACATTCTGCGCCTCCCTACATGGGCTTTGTGTCGTTATTCAGCTTAAAAGGCTGTGCACAGATGGCCCTCGCCAGCCATCACATCCATTTGAATCCAGGCTCTCAGCTGACTAAACAAGCACCTCGGGGGTGAAGAGGGACAGAGAGTCACCTGCTACCCCCCCCAATGCCTTTACACACACATACACACACACACCACAACCACCACAAAGCTCACAGCTCAGCCAAGAGCCCGTCCACCAGCCATACAGAGGAAGACAGCAGCAGACAGTCAATCACAGTGATTGCATCAGTGCTTTTGAAAAGGTCTGGCTCGCTGTCTTTCAGAACACACACTGCATGTTGATGAACTGTAATTCATTTGTGATTTGCCAAAGCACTGCAAGTGTACAGCAGAGCAGCTGGCTGAGGATCCTTCTAGAGCAAAGCTGTGCTAGCTGCTCACATGTTTACTTTTAGCGCGGCTCATATTTGCAGCTAAATCTAAGTTTAGCTCTGAATGTCAGAGGTGGCAACAAGCATCTTACTACTGTGACTAGCGTGCCCTCACAGAAGCCCAAAATACATGTCTGGAAGGTAGAGTTCAGCCAGAGAAAAGGGGAAGTCATGGCTTTTGTTTAACACAATTGGATCTTCGCATCTGTTTGAACCTGCGGGGGGGGGGGGTTTCATACATTACAATTTTCACAAATTGAATGAATTTAGAGAGCCTTGTGGGCTAAACTCTACAGCCATATTGTTATGCACCAAATATTCTCGACCGCAGGAGATAGCGCTCCCCTCTCTCACCTCCTATTTTTTCATTTGGCTCAGTAGCAGCACGCCATCTTATCAGCTGATCCTGAGCCAGAAGCTAGGAGCAGTTGCTCAGCAGAAAAAGCAGGGATTGTGCTGGGCTCGGCTATAATATGAGAAAAAGCCCAAATGCTCTTGGATCAGTCCCATGCTTTGTCCTCATCTCTCACGTTGCCTCTTTCCCTTGTTCATTTTTCATCCTCTCTCCTTTCATCTTTTTGTCCTGCGCCCCCTCTCCTTCCTCTGCATTCTGCTCACTCTTTTCCTCCACCTCTCTCTCTCTCTCACTCTCTCTCTCTCTCTCTCGCTCTCTGCTCCACTTATAAGATTTGGCAGCACTCCAAGATCTGAGAAAAACATTGGAGGCATAGCCTCGTTTTGATGTCTGGAAAGAGAGGGAGGCTGAGAGTGAGAGAGAGAGCGAGAGAGACCTCATTTCCATTTCACAGACTTGATTCACAGCAACGCCACAGCAGAAAGAAGGAATACAGGAATATCGAGAGTATGAGCGTAACCGCCAGTCAGAGACAAAAGGAAGGATGGAAGAAAAAAGCAGACACAGATCTTAGATCGCAAGAAAAAATGGAAAATTAGGTTCACAAAGTATGATGACAGCGTGTGTAAAGAAATGCAGAGGCAAACATAAAGGACAAAGCGAGGGGTGAGGGAAAGAAGGGAAAATATCTTAAAAGCAGAGCGAAAATATGACCTCTAAAAGACACTGTTTTTGTTTCGAGCTGATACCCTACATAGAAAATAGCTGAACTTCTGTACAAAACCCCCCTCCTTAAACTCACTGAACTCCAGCACAGAAAAACACCAAACCATTCGAAAGGCCTTTTGCTGCAATTCGGTCTCATACCAGTCTGAGAGAACACAAATTTGGCACTCAGCATTGTAATCATCTTAACTTTGCAGGCCTTCGTGGTAAACAGGCCAGAGCAGTCAGACGTAAACCCCCCTCTATGGACCGAGCCAACAATCAGAAGGGAAATTTTACACATCCTGCGGATTCAGCCGTGCTCCTCCTAATTGCTGGTTGGAGCTCCAGCTTCTCCCTCGTTGCTGAGAAGAGAAACCGTCATTACTAGTCTCACAGGAGCCTGAGCACCAACTCCAAAGGGAGATTTTGATTGATGAAATGAAAAAGAGGCACATTTGAGCGTGTCCCCGATACAACATTTGTGCTGTGACCTTGTTTTCCCTGACAGGTCTAAAATTAACCAAGCAGATCAGCTATACTGGGAGCAGAGAAATGTGGACCAGATACTCCTTTTGGCATGTCCCCGTCTCTGCTCGCATTCAGGGGATTACAGCAGCACGAGCATGCCTTTTGATTTATTGTGCTAAACATAGATTCATTAGTGAAACAGCTGGCTACATGAAGTGCTTTACTGTCTCCCACACAGGCCTCCGCTCCCTCCACCCACCCCAGCGGTTCGTATTCAACGTTTTAGCGTAAAATAAAAGCCTAAGGATTAGAATTTACAGTGCTCTTCAATGCACATGTTGTCAGCATTAGCATTATGGTTTTCCGCTCTTTCCATGCAAATGTAATTATTTATAGACTATGAGGTATTTCTTCTGTTTATCGACAGCAAAGCAGCATAATTGTACCAGAAACATCAAACATATGCTTATCTCATCAGGGAGGTGCGAGAGAAAATGCGCCACATGCTCCAAAGACAACAAATATGAACCCTGACCAACCCAGTTATAGCTTTACTATCACGTCAACATCTTTGTGTAACACTGCATACCAGCCTACAGTTTAGTTAACCATTAAAGGAGAGGCAGGGAGAAGGCATACTCTCGGCTTCACCTATCTGTTATTGCCTTTCACTTAGCTTGATTAACAAGACTGTGTTGAGTAAATCAATCAAACAGCCAATGAGGGATTTTATGACCATTGATTAGGCTGTGTGTTGCAGCAGCCTTGATGAAGAACGTCTGGGTTGCAGAGATATTTTACAGCCGGAACATCTACTACATGAGTGCAAGCCAGCCTGTAGCGTAGCTTCAGACAAAAGCTCCAATCATAAAACAGCGGAAGGAGGAGAAATCTAAATTAATCTTTGCTCAAGGAGATATCAGTTTCACCTGGACTTCACCTGGCTCAGCCTCAGACGACACGTCTTTTTGCTAGGCTTTCCACGAAGAGATTCCAGGGGTGAGAGCACATCAAAGTCAAACAATGTTTGTCTCAAAAGCAGGAGCTTAAACATTAAAAATCCCTGAAGGTTCTTATAAGTAAACAAAATGAAAGCCTGTGAGTCATTAACCACAAATGGCTCCTGCATGATTATACTGAAAGCAGTTGAGCTGTTTCACTGAAGCGGCAGTATAAACAAAAAAAAAAAAAAAGGGGGGAATATATGATCATAAAAATTAAAGCTGCACTTTATGCCATCAACTCTGTGTGACCTTGTCTTCACATGCTGCTTGTTTACTGAAATTTCTCCATAACGTTTCCCCTCCTGCGTATGGATCGACAGGCTGCACCGGAGCATCTGCTGTGTGCACCGGTTTCACTGGTAACTATGCAACAACAGAGCATTGTGTTATGACAGAGCCACTTCCAAGGACAGATTATCACTGTATTAGATACGGTGCAGGCTATTTTAGTCAGCACTGAACGAACAGGTATTGGCCCTGCTGCGATAAATCTTTACGGCGTGAAAGAGAAACGTTCTTTTGTGTCTCGTTGCATCATACTTCATACCAGGTTGCGAGAACCTGGCTTTCATCAAGGATATTGTCAGATGTGGCTTTTTCAATTTGGCACCCGACACACTGTCATGAGGAACAAGTGGGTCAAAGTGCCAACTAATAAAAAAAAAAAAAAAAATCAAAGAACATAATGTAAGAGGGAAAACGGAGTGGGTGTGTTGTTGGTGAGCACAGTAAAGTGTTACCCTTTATCAAACTGGGCTGCGTTTAAAGTCCAACTGATAAGATAACTTTTCAAAGAACGGAAAAGGACTATAAACAAACAGCTGTCTTGGCAATGTGCACTCATGAAAATAAGGTTTCTACCGGTCAAAAGCTCCTCAGCCTCAAATCACAGAGTAAAAGCTGTTATCTGCTCTAAATGTTTTGCTGAGTTCATTTCATACAGGGCTAACTTTTTTTATGGGGACAGTAATTACCCATGCCCTTTTTAGTTGGCTAAACACTGGTGTACAGGGGCTATGTTTTCATTCAACATTATGAATCAATCAGTTAATGACACCATACAGCTCATCAAAGAGTGGGTTATCCCCGTTAAGACTTTGTGGTGGCTACCAGAATAGATGTGAAACAAGTCTGCCAGTGCAGAAAGGTCAGTAAATCCCCATTTGATGAATAGATTCATCAAGTGAACTAAAGCAAAATAAAGCACAATTAGAGCCATTTGTGGGCATTTCATTACCAAAAAGAAAACAGTCTGCTCTTTTGGGAGCTGCGCTGACAGCTTGATAAAACACGAGCAGGAAGCAGATTATGTCTCAAATAATTACGCAACTGCCTACTACACCAAGTCCCCCTCTCTCCTAGATATTAATCTCCATGTCAGTGTCTGCTTGGTGCAGCGTCAGCTACATGGGAGTGACATTTCTTTGTCTGAGGGAGCAAACACAGTCTCAGGATTGCTACTCTTCTGCAGACACAGTAACTGCAGTTTGTCTCCTAACGACCCCATAAGCGGCTCATTGCTTTGTGGAGATGAGTCTGGCAGCCTGCATGCTATAATGGAGACAGAATTGCTGTTTTTATGGCTGCTGCTGCCATGAATCTGCAACAATTACATTTGCATCTGAAGAGATACAGACCGAGGTTGGTATGTAAGGCAGCAGCAGCATTATTGTTTACTCTGAAAGAGCACACATTGCACACAGAGCCGAAGTCTGTTCCATGGATGTGGAAGAATGTAGTAGTATAAGTGGAAGTTTATATTATTGTGGCACAATGTGACACACAAAAAAGCTAAGATTACATGTAAATAAGTGTTACTGCCGTGCAAATGTATCTGGAGGTTGTCTATAATGCTGATTTTAATCATAATTTGTTATTTCTCCACTGCTTTGTTATTTGAAAGTGTGGTTCTTTGAAAAAAAAAACAGATTTGTCTTAAATAAACATCTTAATAGTTGAAGCCACATTTTGCACGCAAGCTTAAAATATGTTGCGCCACAAGAAAGTAAGAACATTATTCCGGGTGGTTAATTTCAGCAAAAGTCCTAATTGGTGGTTACACAATGTGCTTACACTATGGTATCATATTGACAATCACGCACTTTCTCACATTACTGACTCAACAAATTCCAGCTGACTGAACATGACTTGGCATCTATTTCTGTACGCTGCAATCAGTTACAGTAATGCACAAACTGGAGCAAAATTTGGGACAATATGTCTGTGTTTTTCCACACCAGGCTCTTCACCACGAAGCCCCGAAAAAAATGCATGTGTGCAGAGGAGCTGCCGTCCTGCAGCGTGAAACAGTAGCCTACTTATGTTGTGCAGCGTAAATCAAGTCTCCTGAGCCGTCACAACAAGCCTGCATATGAGAGCACAGAGCCCTACCTCATCACCCGTCTACAGTCCTGTGTAACTTAATCACTCAAATGAAGCAAGCTCAGACAATAAGTTCATACAAGATCAGAAATTGTATTTGGCAATTTTTAAACAAGTGCATACAAGTACAGCTAAAAGCATTTCAGTTTTGCCAAGTGCTCGTAGAGTAGCATTAGTCACATTCTACGTTAAACAGGAACTGCCACCAGACCTAGAAGTACATCAAGAATTTTGTTAAACATCAACAAAGAGGAACGTAGTCCATTATAATGAGTACATACCTTTATCTTCAAAAATATAGAAACACAATGTATTCAAAAATCAAAAATTATACAACCATGTTTACGAAGTATACTCTTCCCTTGGGTCCAATATGTACAAGTCCGTTAGTTTGTTTGAATGGTATGTATGTGATATTTATATATTTATACTCATATTTTTGCTTCCCCTCCCCAAAGAAGTGTTCAAACAAAATCAAGGGTCCCTCTCCTTTTTTACTTTGACATCTCCTGCAAGGATTGTGGCGATTTCTCCTTGCATGAAAGCCCATGGTACGTTCGAGCCAACCAGGGGACATTTCTCTCCACTGGGACAGTACACTTCACCCGTGGCACCTTGCTGCTTTATGCTTTCCCTCGAGCACGGGAAGCAGAACTTGTGAGAGGGCACAGACGGGCACTGAACAAAGTGTGTGTCCTCCAAACGCTCGTGGCACAGCGTGCAGCACAGGGGTATGCTGCCGGGTACTGAGGAGTCCGGAATGCTTTGGGGGTGCACTTGGTCCATGCCTGGCACGTGGGGGGTACCTGCACCAGAAGCCTCTCTCTGCGCCAGCCTCCTCTGATTCATGGAGGACGGCGACAAGGGGCTGCTGCTGTTCCTCCGGGTGGTGGAGTGGACTTGGTTTGCGTCCTTTGGGGAGCTGTTCCCACCTGCATTGTCTGCCGCCATGATGAGTGCCGCCATAGGGGACTGGCCGTTCTGGGCCGCCTCAGGTGGGGTGGTGCGGGAGTGGGGGGATATTGTGGAAGGGGGAGAGGCGAAGCTTGGCGGGGGAACTGGAGGCATTTTCAGTCCGTCAGTAGGTGGTGGTAACCACTGCTGTCCTTCTCCATTGAGCTTGGCAGCTGTCCCCTCTCCCTCTGGTTCAGGCGATGCTTTTCTCTTCATGTTCCGGGGGTGTTTTCCTCTGTCTGGAGGTGGGAAAGAGTTAAGCAAAATAGTTGAGCTGCACAGCTCAGAGGAGCATCAACAATTACACTGCAATGGAGACATGCATTTTTGTTGCTCCACGCTGCACCACAGGGTACAGCACAATAACAACAAACACAACAAATAAGGAAAAATTATTTATGCACCCTTCAATTTTGCAGACATGATACTATAAATATCACTAGGTCATTTTTTTTACCCATTTCTGTGCTCGAATGGGTTAAAAAATTTGAGATAAGAATTGAAACTGCATTAATTAAATAAAAATATTGTTGAAATTAAACCTTACTGGATGCTTACCTGACTTAGAGGCCGTGGCGCTGGTCTCATAGCCCATAACCCTTGGTGGCATGGCCGCATGGTCCTTCTTGAACCTGTCGAAACCTGTGTGCAGAGCCATCAGGTCCCTCACCGTTTTGCCCTTGCCCATCCACTCCGCTTCTGCCCTGTTTTTGTGGCTCTCGGAGATCTCCGGCGTGAGACTGTCCGGTCTGTGCTTCTCCTTCACCTCTCTGTCGTGCTCGGTGCTGGAAACCGAGGCGGGTCTCTTACCCAGGTCGGCGGGACTACCACCGGCCAGTGCGGGGGGAAGCCCCATTGAGCCCGGTCTACCGTTGACGGCGTGCACCGGGCCCATGTTCCCGTTAACCAAAGGCACTAGATTGGGAGGGACCGTGCTAGTCCTGCGCGGGTTGGGGCTCTGGCGGTTCAGCTCTGGAGGCTCGTCAGGCTTAGGAAATCCATTGGGGACGGGCATGCCGTTCGCCTGCCTGCCAGACTGATACTCTGGACCCAGCCTGGGCGGGCGGTCGGAGGAGAGCGGGTAGCGATCCAGCGGCTGCGGCGGTCGGGAGCCAGGGTCTCCCGCCGCAGCGTGGTTGATCGCCTGGATCTCTTTCCCGGAAAGCTGCGACTTCCCCGGCCCGGGAGACCTGCCCTCCTGAAACCCGTGAGCCCTCTTGAGCTGCCGGGCCGTTTCGATGACAAATTCAATGCGGTCTGCTCCTTCGTAGTTGACACATCCCCTGCAGACGGGCTCGGTAAAATCCCAGATCATGGCCCACGGCATGCGAGGCAAGTCGCATAAATAACACGACTGCCTCCTGGAAGAAGCAGCGACCGCCGCGGACGACATAGCGCTCGTCGTCGGACCCCCCGAAAAGAAACCCAAAATGTGTCTTCTTCTCCTTCTTTCCTCCGAGCTCCTTTTAAAAGCCAATAAAGAGCAAGTTCCCTTCGTGGAGAAAAAAAAGCCCCTGTAAACTCGTCTTCTCCCGACTTTTTCAAGCGACAACGTTGAAGTTTTACAGGGAGAAGTTCATGTCGGTGTGTACTTTACTACGGCGCTCCTCTATCTATCTCCACTGACTCTCTACTACTGGCTCAATGTGGAGCAGTGACGTCACCACGGAGCTCTAAACGCCTGCTTCCACTTCAGTTTCTATTGACTTGATTTCTTCGACAGACCCCCCCACACACCTCCTCCTCCCTCCTTCCTCCAACCCCCCCTCCCGGTTTACTGCAGCCTCTGTCACTCACTGCTTTTTTCATTTTAATTTAATCACTTGAACCTCGGCCAAAACTGCACCCAGTTCAGCCTCGCCACCGCCTCCTGACTGAAGGGAATAACCCACACACGGCTCGTGTTTATTATTATCAAACCTGCAACAAATACGACTCCGGGTCCGCCGCCGACAAGCAGCTCTGCCTGCAGCGAGAAAGAGATTATATATATATATATATATAATATATATGACAAAAAATTGTGGCTGTAGGTTAGAAGCAGACCGCCAGGGGAGAGACAGAAAAAAAAAAAAAAATACCGAGTCGCCAGCTCCTTCAGTTGACTGCTGCTTTGTCCTAAATTCAGAGCATTATCCGGTTCAGGCTGAAAAACACTCGCTGCAGCTTGTTTTTCTCAATGCACAGCGCCGCGACGCCATGAGCTGCTACTACTACTGCTGTGCAATGAATGAGGTGGGTCGACCCTTGAAAAACAAGTATGCTACCTAAATCCAATGGCTCTTTTTTTATTTAGAAATAAATATAGAATCTCAAAAATGTTGTGCAACAGCACAATATTTTTTTTTTTATATGGCGGCATGATTCAAAAACAAAATAAAGGCGGATATTTTAGAATCATAGGAGAGATTTTACTGCCCACATTTTTCTGGCGGTTTCTGTCTTCTTCTTTTTTTCTTTCTTTTGTCAGCATACAGCCTGAATTCACCATGCAGCGACTTGGGTTTTAAGAGAGTGTTTTGCAGCCATGTTGTTATAAAAAGAAAGAAAAGGCGCCTCCATTAGCCAGTAACCAGGAAGCTCTGTCATGAGGTGGGGATTTCCAGCCGGTGTGTTGTAAGCTTGAATGGATCGGGGGTTACAGCATGAATATAGCTCTGCCCACATTTTATTCTAGTGCACTGTACAGTCAGTCACCCAGATCTGCCACCACTAAATGAAATTACACTGAAATGAATCAGCCATTCAGACTTTCTCTCTCTTTTTTTCCCCTTTTTGGTAAGTTAACCATTAAACTCAAGCAGGAAAAAAAATAAAGGAAGTATTAGTCTGAGTGGTACTACATGATTAATGACTTCAGTTATAAGCTGAGTGTTTAACATGATGGAAAAAAATATGTTATTAGAAACCGGTTACATGCCAAAACCCCAGCCAAAATCCCCTGAAGTAAAAGTGTTAGGTTTAAACTGGAGGAGTGTCCCAGTAGTTCAGATTCCTCCCTCTCATCTGGGCTCATTCCAGCTCATTGCAGCTTAGCCTCGGGCTTTGGGTGAGGCAATGCGTCTGTAACCTGCAGACACAAAGCAGGATATGTTTGTGCAAGTCCATGTGACGTTGGAAAGAGGAAGCAAGATGTTTAGTCACGTACACTCATCCGCCTCACCCATCTATCAGGCCATTTGGCTCGCTGCCTGCGGCCATGATCACGCACTGTGGCATGAGGCTTGTCTTCAAAGGGTTACCATCAACTAAATAAGGCAGTCATGTTGCTGATCTGTTTCCACCATCATGTATAATTGTAGTGCAGCTGCCATGTGATTTAACATGATTATTTCTGTAACACTGCCCCCATATGAATGAGCATGCTTAGCCTTGCGACACAATAACACTCCCTTTAGATGATTCAGAGACGTCACAAAGCTTTAATGCCCTCAGTGTCCTCTCACTATAAACTACTGTATTAACACACCGTTTCCCATCCCTGCTTTCACTCAGTCCTCAGTCCTCGTCGGGCGAACAACACAAGGAAGTGTTGTTAGGCTTTATGACACAGTTAGGAAATGACTCCAGTGAGAGGTAAATAAACAAATTCTTTCTTTAAGATTGGTGGGAAACAGTCGGCCAGTGCTTTGATCCTCCGCTTTCCACTCAGCCGATGTTTGTGCAAGCAAATAGCTGCACACTGTTACGCAAGACGGAGGCATGCTGAGATTCAATTAAATCCCAAATGACCCGAATCTATAATAAGGATATTCTTTGATTTGAATAAAAGAATGCCACAGCAAGTGCAAAGAAAAGGCAGGATTGTGCTGAGCAGAGGCGACAAAGGTCTGAGAGGAAGCCAGACATGCACAGATGGCTCTCACTGGCAATATCAACCATGTATACGGTAAAATCACCACAGTGCGACCCAGCTGACGACTGTCTCCCCTGAGTCTGGCCGCTAAACCAGATGGAGTAGCTATATAATGCTGTCTTTAACTTTACTTCTTCTTCTTTTTTTTTTAAAAGTTGTATGTGAGTTGAGACATGAAACAGCTAAATAAAGAGTGAGAGGTAGGTGACGATCAGGGGAATACCCAGCATGTGACAGCATCGCAAGGCCCTGACGAGATGACGTTATTTTTGTTCTATCGCTTTCTGAGCCTTTTAAATTTTATATTGGCCATCTTTTATTTATGGCAGCAAATCATTACAAATTCTCTCTGAAGTTTTCTGCCTAAGCAGAGCACAGCGCTGGATGTTTTCTCTCCCTTTTTTCTCCCCACCATGAAAACAACATTCATGTTATATAACCTTTTCAGCTCACCTGCTGAGGTGAGCTGTAGACTAAACTGTAACATGGTGCAGAGACATAAAAGGAGGTTAAAACAGGACAGTGTGAGTGTGTATGACTGAAGTTAAGCAGCCGTTGTGGCGACCTGTCTTGTAGATTAATAGCTGCAAAGAGCGGCAAGAGGTTGGAGAATGTCAGGGCAGTGAATATAAAGACTAACATGCTTTACACAGATCCTGTGTCTGTAAAAGGGAGAGGTAACCATGGAGATTATCACGTTCCCCTAACTACCATATATATCCTGTTTACGGTGCTATTTTTAGCCACGTATTTGCACGGCGAGGATTAGAGCACAGATAAAATTTGGGGAGCTCTGACAGATATTGTCAAAGCACCCATCTGTTATATTCGCCGCTTCCTGTTTTTATTTTTTAAATAAAAAATGTCAGTTTCAATATGTGCTATTAATTTTCTGAATGGGTTCACTCCATATCCTGTGTGATGCAGAGACATGATGTGCAGCATATGCACAGGAACACAAATAAAAACACTGGTGAGGCTTCTTTCTAGGAGTCCGCCTTGATATAGGTATAAAATGGTGGAATTCAAATAAAATGGAGGGTCGACGGCGAAAGGGAAAAAAATGTGCTGGGCGGCTGGAATCTGGGGGCTGGAGGCTGCAGAGGTGATGTCATTGGGCCAGAGCAAGAGGCGAGTGAAAAACAAGTCTCTCTCTTTATTCTGATCCTCTTTGCAGTTCCAGTGGGGGTGAGAGGGAGGGAGGGCGAGGGGGGGGGGGGGGTGAGGAGAGGTGTGGGGGGTGGGGGGTGGGGGGGTGCGCTGGCGGTCGGCCAAGGCAAGGGCTGCTGGGAAATGGCAAAGGATGCCAAGCAGGCCCCACCGCCAACATTAGAAGCTCACATCTTTGTTCTCAGAAACCTGGTGTGCTGCCAAAGGCCTCATTTCGGCTCCATGGCATGATTACACTGGATGTAGGCCAACTACTGAGAGCCTGCTCTCTCCCTCTCTCCCTCCCTCCCTCTCCCTCTCTCTCTATCTCTCTCTCTTTCACTCTCCCTTTATGCGCCCTCCCTGGGCTCTCTCTCTCTCTCTCTCTTTTTCCACTGCCTTCAAAAAGCTTTCTGCCAAACATGCAGCAGTTGCCATGGCTGCAGAGAATGGAACATAAAAAAGTGAGTAATGAGTCAGGCTTGGACCCAGATGTGCCACATGTGTAACCATTTAGAAAAAAAAAACAAGATGGTAACATATCCTCTTAATCTGCCGAGCTTTTCAGGGGACAGACGTCTTGGTAAATAGCAGAGGGAGGAAACGAGGAGGAGAGAATCCCCGCGGAAATATGTAAATGAACACTGTTTTTCACATCTATTTTTTTTTAAAAACAGAAGGTAGTTTCAGGAGGTTGCGGTGCAGAGCTAGGCTAATTTTGGCAACCAGGAAGAGAAAGAGCTGAGCTTTGCCTCTGTAATGTTACGCTTAGGTAAGCTTGCATGCATTGTGAGCCGACATCATTTCCTGTCCAGTGGAAACCCCCCAGATATTTTCAGTCACAACCAGACGTTGATGTAAACAAACTTTCCCTGGGCTCTTCTAGCAAAATCAGCACATACTTTGAACTTTTTCAGGTCTGAGTGGTCCGTTTTTATAAACTGCTATTAGAATGAGTAACATTACCTGCACATAAAAGAGGCTTCTTGCTTAATGCCCTTAAAAGGCAGCTTCATGCCTGACTCATAGTTGTTATGTTTAGCATACTGTACTGAGCTGTGCAGTCTTTCCAGCTCTGTGACCGACTCAGACAAAATGTTCAAAATGTCATTCAGCTGCATTCTCACACACACACACACACACATACACACACATACACACACAAACATGCACACACACACACGATTTAACAATTCCCAGAAGGACAGCATTTTCCACAGCCACTCCTACAGTAACACTGCACCAGTTTCTGTGCGGCTTGTTTGTTCTTACAGCTCGACTGATCCTCTTGCAAACTCCAGAGGTACTTGACACATCCAGCTCCATTTTAAGGATCTTTGTAGTTCATACAGTAATGAATATGTATGTGCAGAAAGAGAAGGTGTGGGGAATGTGTGTTTGTGTGCGTGTGTGTGCGTGTGTGTGTTAGAGGAACCTTCATATTTTGGACTGAATCTTATCTTGACAAAGGTTACATTTTTCTGCTCTTTTCTTGTTGAGCCAAAAGGAAAGAAGGAGTATTTCATGCGTTATGTAACCTCTTCCTCTGAGCCAAAATAAAACTTTCCCAAAGTAGGCTCATTTATTACTGGAGCTCCTGTCTATTTTAGAGCTGCCTCGCTAGCAAATGGACTCCGACATCCTCGGCACTGCAGTTAACACAGCACTCAGATGACACACACACACACACGCACACAGTCCAGGGTAGGTATTATTTTCACAGTTCTGCTGTCCTTTTCTGCCATTAAGTAAAACGCCAAAGTGATTTGCATGTATTCCTTTGCATATATTAATTCAGCCAAACAGTTGCATAAAACCCTGGTGAATAATACATAAAAATATGAGTGAACATGCATATTTATAACGCCTTTATTTATTTCAGGGTTGCTACTGGAAGAAGATCAAAGCTAGTCCTTTTCTAGTAACGTTTGCCTTGAAAGCAAAAGGTATGAGAAATTTCTTACATGTATAGAATACTTAATAACACAGTATTGAGAGGAAGAGAAAGCCAAGAATAGAAAATATTAACCCAATTGGAAAACCTCAAGTTTTCTGAATGTTGGGGGAAATAATAGATAGCATGTGGCTTCTTTAGATGGGGAAAGCAGGGAAGATCATGAATAGTGCGACTGTAATGCATCGCTTACAGATGTTGTGGTTACATTTGGAAAGTGATATTTCTTTTTCCGCAATTCAGCTTTAATTGTATTTACTTGGAAAAGGCCCTTTTTTGGTAGGGGGCATAAATCAGCCAAGGTTTCCGTCCTGGATTCCACAGATGCTTCGCTGCCCTCTCTATGATTGTCTGGTTTATGGAGGATGTTTCATCATATGCTGTGAGTGTCCATGCCAGAGATGTCCTTCCTCCCCTTTCCATAAAAGTGCAAGTTGTCACGATGGTGTGGCATTCATTATACGCCTGTGGTTTTGTGGGCCTGGCCCCTGAGCAGCTGGAGAGCATTGGTTGTCACATTCAGCCTCCCGCCGCTGAAAGATGGGAAGGCAGGAGATGAGTGCTGCCCCCACTCCCTCCTTGTCTGTGTGATAATGCCCCCTTAAAACCACAGGGTCTGGGCATCTGGGCACACGATGCCTCTCCTCCCTCAGCCACTTCAAAGCCTTGCCTCTGAAAACAGCTCGCTGCGAGGAGCTGAAATAGAAAATGAAGCTGAAATGACAAGTACAACCGTGTGTATGTGAATTCTTGGAGAGTCGAGTTAAAGGGCAATCACAGTTTATTACTACTTGTGTTATATTTTCATAGTTTGGGCCATTTATTCGTACTGTTTGTTGAGATTATATAATATGCATAAAGTTAGTGCTGAGAGGTTCGTTTTGGGATAAAGTCGGGTCTATTTGTGGAATATGGCAGAAATTAAATGTGAAATTCATAAGTATGCTTTTTATTGGTGTAATTCACTTGAAAATAAAAATCTTATTTTCATCACCATAGAATAAGCCTTTTATATCTGCAGAGGAAGTCCACCATGTTGAACTTGGGAGTCTCTACAGTAGCCCCAAAATGGACAAAACAGACACTGACTCGAAAAAAGGGCTGTTTACATTTTCCGCGGGGGGGTATTCAGTCACTTGCAATCGGCAAATTCACCTCAAGGTGCCACTAAATCCTGCAAACTTGACCTTTCAATCCAGAACTTTCAACCAGGAGGTCACTGTTTCTTCCCCATGTAAGTTACTGTATGTATTCATTCTCATTCATCTTATGTCATGTATGTAACATAACTGAATGACCACTAAGGTCACCTGACTAAAGGTTTGCTCTCCACAGAGGAACACGGAGAATTAAGGTATCACCTGCACGCAAAATGTGGACTTCAGACATGCATCTCATACAATTTTAAATAGTAATGTCATTTATTTGTATGCAGACTGAGAAACCGGGTAGGGTAAATGGTTTTTTCCCCCCAGTGTTACCATAGAAAAACTCCCAGCCCCTATTTTTACAGAAATGAAAGTGATGACACCTTTATTTTGAAACTTAAGATCTGATCACCTCAACTTGAACCTCTTCTATGACAAACTAGTTTTGCAACAAAGACACTGATGGATGTTGTCATTCATGTACTCATAATTCCTAACAGGCACATAGTAGATAGTTTAGTCATAGTCACCACAACAGGCTCAGCTACAGTAATGCTGTGGGAAGCACATGGGATGAATAGCAGAGCTTTGACGCAACAGCAAAGCACCAAGAGATTCAGAGGGACAGAGTGGGGGGAGGCGCTGTGGGAAAGTTCATTGACCTTGAAGAAGCACGATAAGCTCAAGGTGATATGAACCCGCGTGCTAGTATTGTGCAAATTTGTAACGACTATACGAGCTGGCTGCTGATAGAGAACCGTCTTACACCATGTGTTTGCAGAAAACCTGCCTGTCCAAAGGGCACGTTGAGCTGGGAGTGGTGGATGTTATCTTTGCGATTCCAGTTTGTGATGCTAATGTCACACTGGGTGTATATTGGGGTTGTTTTACACAGCCGACATACAGGTTTGGGCAGGTTTCAAACTGTTTGAATATAAGGTTGTGATTACTTCTCCCCTCCTCCATGTGTTAAATGAAGGAAGCCGCATTGTTCAGCAGGCACACAGATGTGTAATTTGACCTTGCACTATGCAAATAATTTGAAAGCTCTCTCTCTCTCTCTCTCAACAAAGAGGGATAAAGTTCACCTACACCTCGTTGCCACACAATGGGAGGGTGGAACCAGACAGCCTTGAAGTGGAAATGGTTTCACACTGACTGGCAAGTCTGGCTACACCCAGGTTTGCCCTGAAGGACAACGCACTGCTCTCCCTCATTTCCACACTTTTATTTTCACATGTACATAACTACTTCACTCACCAAGAAATATCTTTGCAGAGAACGCATTTCTGCTTTCCTTCCTCAGGCTGTGTGTGACGTCCTCCACTCCCTCTGTGTCTTTCCTCACATGATTGAATTGCTCTGCTAAAAAAAAAAAAAAAAAATGCCGTTGCCTAACAACAAGACGTGCAAAGTTCACCTCCCATGTAACTGCCAAAAACAGAGCTTTCCAGCTCTCACATGATCCCTGCCAAGTTAACCATTTACAGTGGGGAGGAAGGGCAGAGAGAGAGGCTTATTCTTGGTGCTGTGTTTTCTTTTTGAACTAGTTTTCCTTGTTCACTAACACACAACGTGAAGGGACATGAAACTTGTCAGGCTACAAGTCACCAGACACCAAGACAAAGCTCCTTCCTCCTGCTGCAAAACAATGCATGCAGGTCAGAGCAGTGCTCCCATTATGAAACCACTCTGTCACAAGATGAGTGCCTCACAGGAATGCTGTTGTGACACATGCATGCTGTTGACGCAAGGGTTAAACATTAAACGGCTTACACACACACACACACACACACACACACACTTCAGCTGCCAAAAGGGCGGGAGCTTAAACCGCTCCATTACTGGCTGGTCGTCAGTTTGTATTTATCTTTCCAGCGCGTCCTCAGCCACCTCCCAACAGTCGTCAGGTTTATCAAAGGAGAAGTCCCCTTTCTAACTGCACCCAGGTGCAGCACAGTGTAATGATTCACACAGCAGACACAATACTCCACAGCAGATTGCCTCGCATGGTTGGAGCTTTGCAGAGGTCACTGGGTGCATTTGTGTGTGTGTGTGTTGCATGCCATGTGCTGATCTCTGGCTCGGTGCTGGTGCAGAAGGTTCAGCAGGAGTTCAGCACATATTCATTATTCATGCATTTTCTGTGTGTATCAAATGATGGCACCGGGAGCCTGTTTTTTTTCTCCCGAAAAAGGTTCAAGTGCTTGAATGTTCCTTCACTATCAAACGCAGAGGAATAGAATTAGTATGAAGGTTTATTGACGTTCAGTGGGGATGGATTTTTTTTTTTAAAAGGGTTCAGTATTTGTTTGGATTTAGACATTGCCTTGTGCGATAAGCACAGGAAACATACCGGTGTAATTCTTTACAGAAGGGTTTCTTCAGTTTAATGTGTATTGGCAACACTTTGAAAAATCCCTGCTTAACAATTCGAGGAAAGCCAAGCCACCTGGAAATCTCATGACTTCCTGAATCTAATTCCAGGCCGAGCTGTCAGACTGTCTGACTAGCAGCTTTCATGGAGGGGTGTAAACATTGAATGTCAGGCATGTTTGCCAGAGCCAGTGTTGAATCAGGCATTAGTACTCATGTAATGCCTGCAGTGAACTCAAACGCCCCGGCAAAGCCCTGATTATATTTTCTCCCTGTCTAACAGATTTATGGTACACTGTGAACTCCAGGAGAAGGCTGGCACTGAACTCTGAACAGGCCCCTACAAAGTCTACTCTTGTTGTTTTCAAATGCAGTCTGGACTTTACTCCAACCATATAATAACAGCATTAGCTAAGGCTTGCACTTTTGATAACCTGCAATTGTAATCTGAAATGAGCACAGAGCAAACAGAGCGACAGCAAAAACAGAGCAAAGGTATGACACCACCGAGGGAGAATCCAGAACAAAATCCCCTCTCATGTCACAGCGTGCTGTGTTGGCGGACCGTGACCTCATCCAAAGTTTACACGCAGCCGCCTCATGCTGCTTTGTTATCTTCAAAACTTGCAAACCAGCACATTCCAGTCCTCAGCGGCAACAAAAAAATGTCAGCATGCAGATCCTGCTGCGCTGTGAGGAAACACGATTAGCAAATAAATGAACACTTCACCAAGAGAGCAGCAGCACAAAAAAAAAGCACTGAAAGTAAAAACATACAGACAGATATTCACTCTGTGATAAGCAGAAGGGCAGACGTGTATATAGGTCAGTTGTGGACTCTGATTGGTGCTTTGCGCGTGTGCTTACTCAGCAGCCTGCACCCAGCTCAGCTCAGCTCGCTTTCAGTCTTTTTTTAAACAGACCACAGGGTAGTAAATAGCTACGAGGAGGTTCGCAGCCTTCACAGCTGATTGGCTTGATGCTCGCCTGACATAAACAGGAAGCCGACCGTGCGAGTCAGAGAGGGGAGAGCAAAAACAAAGATGGAAGGACCAGAGACAGGCAGTATGTGGTGGCAAGACAAAGAGAGAATGTGTAAAAGCCTGAGGGATTTAGATTTGAGAGGAGGGGGAAAAAAAGTCTTTCTGTTTGTAAAGCACCATGTGACTCATGGAGGAATTCAGCCTGTGATTCAGTCCTCTGCACCGTCAGCAGACAGTGTGCAGTGATAATGGTGATGAGGTGTTTGTTTTGGTAAGGAAAGGAGACCACAAGAGGATGTCACTCATAAATTGTTATCATATTTGTTCTGTCTCTGTCCTGGTTTAATATTTTTACATATTGTGTGCGTTTTATCTTTTTATATCGTACCCAGTTTGTTTAACTGCAGCTGACTGCTGCTGTAAATTCAGAAACCGTGCTCCTCTTTATCTATTTGTACTTCTTTAAAAAAAAGAATTGCATCTCCATCAGCACAGTTAAAGTGATTAAAATAAGTTTCAACTTCTAACTTTTCAAGTTGAAGAACTTGTGTATTATCTAAGTGAAGTACACAATGACAAAAAAATGATTTCACTTCCCTGTAATCCAGCCCACTGGGTAAATGTTACACAAGTTCCCTTTTTAAATTGGCTCATATATTTTGTGTACTTTTTTGATAAAGGCGAAACAGTACTTACAATCAAACAGCACAGAGTAAATAATATAAGTTTTAAGAGATAGTTTGTTTTAGAATCAGTTATCCTCTCTGTTTTAAAACCATTGTGAAGCCTTTAGCAGGTCTGCGCGCCTCTCAGATGGCTGTGACAGAGCTAAAGCACAGAGTGGAAATAATGAGTGACATATCAGCCCTGCTACCCGAAGAGCTTTTAGAAAAACACCCCTCCTCCCTTCCTCCCCTGTCAACCTACTATCCCCATGCCTGACTTTGAAGGTCAGAAGAGAAACAAGAGAGAACACCACCGCCACCTCCGACTGACTGGTTCAAACAGGCCCTGAGAGGACAGGAGGGTGGTGGTGGTGTGTGGGGCGTGGCTCACTGAGCATGCCCAGTGAGGAGGAATGCCTTGTGATGGCAACACAGTGGGCTCTCCCATCTGCTGATGGAGGGTGCACTTCTCGCCCGAGGCCCTTTTCCATCCAGTCTAGTGAGCAGCCAGATCAATTTACTGTGGAATGAACACAAAGTCAGTGGCTGTCACACACAAACATACACACACACACGTATTCACACGTTCTTTATGTACAACCACAAGAGCGACGCGGAGCCCTGCACTGCAGCCGTGCAAACAATCAGACTCATGCATGCATGCAAAAAAAAAAAAAAAAGGGAAAACACAGTGAGACAGAGGTTGAATCAAAGGGCTGATATCTTATTCAGGGGAAATTCCCTTCATTCCTCAGCTGAAGTTTTACAATTAACCTCGATGCACACGATGCACACTAACAGGAGAGTCGATTTGCAGCCTACTTTTCTCCATCCAGATTCCTGTAACGTACTGCTGACTCATCTGATCCACACAGGCTGAGGTGCCTCCATTTGTCATCAGGGAGGATGGCGATGGCGTTTTTAGGATGAATGATGCTGACTGACATTTTCATCGTCAGCCTGTTTGCTGTTTCATCAGCCCTGTTTCACTAAAATGCCAGAAAGAGAAGCATCATGTCTGGGGAATGATATCACAGTCCCCTCCCAACGCACACACACACACACACACACATACACACACACACATGGAAAGTGAGACCACATGTTTTCCCTCTTATGAATAATTGAGGAGCCCTGCCGTGTGTGGTTGAACAGGCGCTGACTAGGCACTCAAGGTGGCAATCTTAACTACTGTGACAAAATGGTGTAGCGTGAGAAGTGACATTTAAGGCATATTGATGCTAAGGTGTATTGTCAGGCTGCTTAATCGCCTGTGTGTGTGTATGGAAAAGCAGGTGAAAACACACTCACGCAACAAGATCGAGCGAAACTTTCCAAAATGGAGCTGTTGTGCTCGAGTGAGAGCTCAGAAAATCTTAATTTCTTCAGCTGAATGCAAATAAAGGTGTGATTCGGTTCTATGTGCTCGCTCTTACATTATATGAATAATTGAAACATATTGTCGGGGGGGGTTGGTGAGGGGGTCTAATGTGTCCTTTTATTTGCAGAGTCACGCCTGTGCTTTCTGATATGCTAATGAGTCTCTCTTTGAGTAATTGAGCTGTGCTTTAGAAAATCAGCCCAGGCCTAATGGCGCATTGTCTGGAGGACGATCAAAAAGCAGCCGAGATGAGGATGAGATGTTCTCCAATGATCCGCAGATGACACTGATAATGAGGCACTCGAAGGAGTTTTCAGGCGTGGCGAATTTTGTGGCCGTTTCAGTCACGAACCGCCAAGGAAAGCAATCTAATTTCATTTCACCATTCGTATCTCAGCTCTAAATCAGATGAGGATTTTTCCTTTCCGAGTGAGACGTCCTCTGCAGCAGTGTCCTTCATCTCCTTCCCTCTCTTTGACCCTCAACCCCAAATCATTACAACCCACTCCAGACTGAGCATCGCAGCCTCTTTGCCACCCCTCCCCTCCTCATTTCTGCCTCTTGCTTGAGGGTTTCTAAATCAGGAACATCTGACATGCTCGCCACCTACTCATGTGTCTCTCTGCTACTCCCCGTGACCTTGATCCTCCCTCTTACACTGGAATATTGTACACACTAATCTTCTTATAATATTTCATAGGAGCCTCATGTTCAAACACAACCCATGACCACATGTACACACAAATAGTGCCAACAAAAGACAGACAGCTGCAGGTCAAAGCTGAGCAACAGCTGTGTTCCATTGTCTGAGTGACATTTGAAGCCGGCGATGGCTGCCTTTAAACGCTTCTATTCTTTCCCTTGCCTTCCCTCTTATTTGCTCCCTCCATCCGTCCCTCTTTGTCCTCCGCCGCCAAACACTTCTCATTCCTGTGATGTTTTTGGTATCGCTGAGGTCGGCCTTGACACCGCAACCACTTCGATTCTCACACAGTAACCAGGGAAGCACAGAAGATGCTCCTTATTTGCCTCCCACAGGAGGCAGACACTCAATTCAGCCTCTTCACTGTCAAAAAGGCGTTGGAGATATACTTGGCAAGCTGTGTTTTGCCCCCCCCCTGCGCCTCCCTCTCAGTGTGTGTATGTATGTTTCTTTCAAGCCCTTCATTTCCCAGAAAGGAGCCCAGGATTTATGAGCGCATGAGCCGCCGCGAGCGACATCTCCAGAGAAGGATGAGTGTTTCCTGCAAACTGTTGGGAAGGGAGGTGAGGAAGGCGCTGCTGCTGTGTGTGTGTGTGTCTGTGTGTGTGTGTGTGTGTGTGTGTGTGTGTGTGTGTGTGGGTGGACAGCTTCCATAGAAACACTATCCAGCAACACTTGAGGAGCGTCATCAAGGGGAGGTGTGCTGCCTGTGTGTTTTGTGTGTGTGTGTGGCGGGGGTATCTTTCTGAGAAAAAGCCCACGAGGCCTGCAGACCTGTGATTGACAGTTACCTCTGCTGATTACTGCCCCTCAGGGACAGGCTCTCGACAGCAGCTGCTGCTTCAAACTCACCCCGGACTGTTAACTTCAGGTTCACTAAAAAATGTCAAAACCCAAGTTGTCAGCCTAAGAAGGGTATCCAAATCCTTCTTGCCATCTTTGTTTTTCGAGGAACACTTTGAAGAAGTCTGACACAAGAAAACTGCACGTTGCCAAACAGTTCTGCTGAACTGACATGCATTTGCAAAGTATCCGAGCCCTGCATCGCCACTCGCTCTCTATCCTCTGCCACTGGGTGCGGACGTGAGGAGTAAAAGTGACTTCATGGTGAGTTGTGTAAGAGCGTGGGGAGAGGCTTGAAAACCGAGCCATGCGAGGCAAATGAAACTGCTGATGTGCCGAAAAGAGAGCCAGTGTTTCTGGAGGCATGCAGAGACCGAGACCCCCCCCCCCCGCCCGGAAGAAGTCAGATGTCAGAGAGGACAGAGGGTCCGGACTCATCAGGGCTGTGTGGACAGTGTGTGGTAAAGGGCCAGATATGGAGGGTGGGGGTGGGTTTAAAGGCGGGGGGGATCTATTCCAGTAGAGAGAGAAAGGTCACAGTGTAAGCTGATAAAGGCAGGAGGCAGAGCTTGGGGCTGCTTCCAGGCCAGCTAGTCAGCTGACGCCTGCAGCTGTGTTTGGAACATCAATATGAGCCTTGTTCAGCGGGGGGGGGGGGGGGGGGGGGGGGGGGGGGGGGGGGGGGGGGGGGGGGGGGGGGGGGGGGGGGGGGGGG